>APFE030342959.1:32085-130434 GCA_000404065.3 Pinus taeda
CTTTGGGATTCTTGTGGACTCATGTGTTGATGGTGTGTTTCTTCATTCATTGTAAGCTTTGTTATGTGTTTCATTTTCCTTCTATACTTCTGCATATTAAACAAATGAAGTGATAAAGTAAGAATTCATGCTTGCCATGCTCTGCTTTTAAATTTGTTTAAGTTTAATGTTTTCTACTGTCTAAAGAGAATTAAAATTCATTGTTTGCTCTCTTTAGCCTTTTCTCTATCATTCCTAACCATTCACTTCAGTCAAAGACATCAGCACGGTCTCCTACCTCGCCCCAAAGACTCCCCTGCAGAAACTGTGTCCCATCCCCGAAGCCAAAATTGCCCTCTCCTCAATTTGCCACCAAAAATCCAAAAACCCCAAAATCAACCTCTTTTATCAGTTTACTAGCCTAATATCAATGATACTTTGTTGGTCATCTCCCTAATTGAAGATTTTCTGAGAGAGACCGGAGAGAGCCTTCTCCTGCCCCGTAGGGCTAGCTACGAGGCTGAATGGTTTGATGTAGCTTTGAGATTTGCCTTTCTCGGCCTGAGGTGAAATTTCAAACGCTAACAGAGAGGTGTATCAGTGTACCCCACAAATATTCCCAACTCTGTTGTCAACTCAATCTTCTTTTGTGCATCTTTGGTCACATGGAAATATTTCGATGACCCAAATATCCTGAAGCGACCAACATCTGGCCTCTTATTGGAATAAGCTTCCTCTGGTGTCTTCATCCCATGTATCTGATGTGGGATACGGTTCTAAACATAATTTGTTGTGTTACATTCCTTATCCCACAAGTGTAGTGGGAGACCCTGATCATGCAACATCTCCCTCACTACCCCTACTATGCTTTTGTTCTTCCTCTCAGTCACCCCATTCTGTTGAGGGTTGTGGGGTGTTGTCAACTCCCGTTTAATCCATTCCGCTACACAAAATTTCTTAAACTTGTTTGAGACATACTCACTACCATTCTCACTCTGTAGAGGTTTAACCTTCTTTCCCGACTCTTTCTCCACCAATGCTTTAAACTCACAAAACTTTGTGAAGGTTTGATCATTTTTCTGTCACAACACACCCTCTCATAAGATGCATGTATCTAGTGTACCTATCAGGTGACCTCCTTTGTCTTTGTTTTGATGTCGGTGCTCTCACATTCTCTCTAGCATCTGAAAACAATATATCCACCTCTATGGAGCACTTTCTCCCATCTTTGGAAGACTCTGCCTGAGTGGATGTCTCCACTCCCGGATCCTCTCCATGTGGTTGATCCATGTCAATCTGAGGCTCCTCAACCTTAGGAGAGAAAATCTCCTCAACTGCATGTAGCTGAAGCTCCCTCTCAAGAGAAGCTTGCATGGCCTTCTCATCATCGAATCTGATACCCCTGCAAACCATTGTCATCCTACTAGTCGGAAAGTACACCCGATAGTTGAGAGGTGTATCAGTGTACCCCACAAATATTCCCAACTCTGTTGTCAACTCAATCTTCTTTTGTGCATCTTTGGTCACATGGAAATATACCGATGACCCAAATATCCTGAAGTGACCAATATCTGGCCTCTTACTGGAATAAGCTTCCTCTGGTGTCTTCATCCCATGTATCTGATGTGGGATACGGTTCTAAACATAATTTGTTGTGTTACATTCCTTATCCCACAAGTGTAGTGGGAGACCCTGATCATGCAGCATCTCCCTCACTGCCCCTACTATGATTTTGTTCTTCCTCTCAGTCACCCCATTCTGTTGAGGGTTGTGGGGTGTTGTCAACTCCCGTTTAATCCATTCCGCTACATAGAAGTTCTTAAACTCGTTTGAGACATACTCACTACCATTATCACTCTGTAGAGGTTTAACCTTCTTTCCTGACTCTTTCTCCACCAATGCTTTAAACTCACAAAACTTTGTGAAGGTTTGATCCTTTTTCTGCATAAAAAAAAGCCAACATTTTCGAGAAAATACATCAACAAATATAACATAATATATGTGTTTGTTTGTGGATGTTGTCGAGAATGGTCCACACACATCTGAATGGACTCACTTTATAATAGCCTCTTCTTGACTGTCTCTATCATGAAAGGAAGACTTGGTGTGTTTACCCAAATTACACCCCTTGCATGTATCAACTTTCTCTAGTGTACCTTTGGGCAAACCAGTGGAGATCTGTTGTACGATATTCGAAGCCCCATGATGCAAGTGACCCAATCGCCTATGCCACAACTCACCAATGTCTTGGCTCTGCACCATCTCTACTTTCATGCTCTAAGTAGGACAATCCTCTACCTCCATCTTATAGGGATTCTTCACCCAAATCCTTATCTTCTTTACTTGACCCATGGCTATGTGTCGAAGGAACACCTTTCCTTTCGAGAAGATCACATCATAGCCTCAATCCTCAAGCATGGAAACGGATACCAAGTTCTTCTTTAGCCCGAGACCATAAAAAATATCCTTCAAGGTGAGTGGAGCCCCATGCTCCCTCTGAAAACTAACCATGCCCAATCCAGTAGCACTATACCTCTTGTCGTCATCCATCTCGATATGCATCTGGAGATCTTTCTCCTCCAAGTCACTAAATAACTCCTTGTCGCCATTCATGTGGAATAAAGCTCCATTGTCTAAGTACCATACACTTCCCATCGTTGATTACACCATGCATGCAATGAGGAAAAATCCAATTCGAATTGAGAGGCCAAAGCCTCACCCGCCGCTCCTCCTGAGGATTTCTTCTTGGACTCCTTGAGTGGAAAATTTGTAGAAAAATGGCCCAACTTGTGACAATGAAAGCATTTCACTTTCATCGTGTCTTTCTTCTTGCCTCCATGACAAGAACCCGATTTGGAATGAGAATCTTTCCCTTCCCCAATCGCTAAGGCACAATTCTCTTCATCATCAGTCTTTGATGAAGAGCCATCCCTGGTGTTCCTCTTTATCCCCTCCTGCATCAAATCCAACCACAATCATTCCCAATCTAACAGCTTCTCTCGACCATTGACAGAGTCCTGATAACTATGCCAACTCTTTGGGAGTCACAGAAGAGCAAGACTCACCATATCATCCTCGACAATCGTGATTCCAAACCTTCCAAGTTCATCACGACATTGAGTGGTCCTGGTCAAGTATTTGGGAATAGTCTCACCTTTCTCCATTTTGATTTTTTGTAGTTTGTCCTTTAGTGCCAATTTACTGTGGTCACTATTGTTCTGATATAAGTTTGTCAATGCTTTCCATATGGCATATAGAGTTTCATTTCCATGGAGACTCGAGACAATGTGGTCTCGAACTTCCTCAAGGATTATTTGCCTCGCCTTCGCCACACACTTCTTCCATTCAGTCAGATTTTGTGCATCTAATTTTGTTGGCTTAGGAATGCCTTGATCAACGAATTCCTTCAAGCCATTATCCTCCAACACAACCTTCATTCTATCCCTCCAGGATATATAATTCAAGCTACCTTCCAAGGCATACTCGAGCCGCAAACCATAGAATGCCATTTGTCCATCCTGAAGTATGTATTTCAAATTCGAAATTCACCTGTAACCAAAAACTCAAAACTTTGAAATCTCCTCTAGTATATTGAATTCAACTTCGATACCAAGTAGAATTTTTTGTAGATTCACAAGCTTATGCAATTTGCTAAAGCACATGACAATAATCTACTTCTACTTTCAACTTGTGGAAGCCAATAGATCGATTGAAACAATATGAACAAGAAGAAGACAAATCAATGGCACATAACACAATAAGTTTTCTTGGGGAAAGCCATTTCTCGAAACCCCACCTATCTTTATTCCATGGATTACAAATATAAGTGAAGATACAAAGCTTGTTCTCATTAGAATAATTCCACACAAGTATGCTCAACTCTCTAGCTCACAAGCCCGTTATTAGCCAACACTTAGCCAATTTCCACTAACTACCAAGCCCCTACTTCCTTGCGCAATTCCTAGGATGAATCGCCTGTATCTAAAGGGAATTCATGCTTCCAAAACTCCGCAATCCTAATTAGTTCCTCTTCCTGATTTCATGCATGGTATTTACAAATTGGTAATCATACAACTGATAATACATTATCCTTGCACTCTAGTCTCAACTGGGTCTTTCTCAAAATTGACATGCATGAGTTTCCGATGAGTGAATATTTAGTTATCTGGCATAGCACTTGTGGATGCACCAGTGCACTAACTGACTATTAATCCTCTACTAGTTCAACAAACAGCTAGAACCAGTTTTTACTAACTATAACTCAGTAAACTGAGTTATCTAATTACAACTCTATCTAAACTCATGTTGGACCCCTAAAATTTAAGGAGAACGCTTACATGACTTCCAAAAGAATTCCAGCTCGAAATTCCTAAACTAATTAAGTTAAATAAACTTAATTAACTAATTACAAGTTTCTATGAGAATATAATTCGATTTTAATTCATAGTTTAATTCAAGGACAAATTAAACTAGAATTGGAGTAGCATGATCTGGATTATCCACAGTATTGTGTTTATTCTGTCGACGTTTCAAACCCCAAAGGGGGTCCATCATCAGGACTAAATTTGATAGAATATGAATGATAGTTCCTTGAGAGAAGAATCCTATGACCATAGTATAAATAAACCTAGATCTTGATAAATTTTTATAAAGAAGCTGACCCTTATATATGAATTCTTTTTTATTGTTATTTTTATTTTTATTTCAATTTATTATAATAATTCTAGTTTAATTATTTTAATTCAGATTATTTTTGCTTTAATTATTCCAATTGTGTTTTACTTATTTGTTTAATTGTAAGTTTATTTATATAATGTACGAAATTTTATTATTATTTATAATTTTAGTTTTATTTTATTTTATTTAAAATTAATTTTATTTTACTCGGATGCGGGTGAAATTCAAGGTTATTAATGGCATTTCAGAGGAACAACGACGCTCGGCCCAGTGAGCTGCTGGCCAGCGCTCTTTTTCATGCCTAGTTATGGCACCTGAAGGCTCACCTAAGGCTAGAGCAGGACAGCCTGCAGGACATCTTAAATGATCGCTCCGGCCGAGATAAGGATGCTACTAGTTTAAACATGGCGCATATGCCCATCCATCCCACTGTCTGCCCTCCCTCCTCCAGCATTTTCCCGCTTCAAGCAGGAAACCCCTGCAATAGAACTGTTACAGGTAATCATTCTTGGCTTCTTTGTTGTCTTGATTTCGGAAATGGGTTTCATCACTCCCATTCCCAGCTCTACCCTTTGAACCCTGTTCAAGAACCCACTGTGCATTCTCTGCTTCCCAGCCAAGCACCCAATTCTCCTGAGGAGCCACCATGGAGGTAGCCGAGGTGGTCGCGCTTGCTCTGAGGCAGCGTCAAGCGTGGATCAACCACCACCACCTACCTCTCCACCTTCATCTCAGGCTAATTTCCCCCCTCCTAGCCCGCCCCGCAATCACTTTCTGTACAACGCCTTCCAGTCGACCCATTTCAAATTCCAGAGCAACCTAAATCGGCCCATTATCACTGCTAATATTACCATCATCTTCTCTGAAGAAGAAGAACAACATAATGCTTCGACGCGTCACTCGGCAGAGCAACCTCAAGACATTCGCAGAATTATTGGTAGTCATGGCTTTGAGCAAAACTCGGAGGAAGAAGATAGAGCAGCAAGGCATGGCGGACAACATGAGGAAGGTGATACTGCAGGCAACACACGACAACTAGGTGGCAGCTCTCATGGAGCCACAATTTCGATGGCTATTGCCGGCAGCTCGAGTGGCACCCTTCATGCGACAGAACCCCCAAGTGGCAAGGCGGATGATGATGTGGCAAAGGAAGGCAATTTGTGGTATGGGAACGCTT
Source organism: Pinus taeda (assembly GCA_000404065.3). Classification (NCBI taxonomy): domain Eukaryota; kingdom Viridiplantae; phylum Streptophyta; class Pinopsida; order Pinales; family Pinaceae; genus Pinus; species Pinus taeda. Next base: position 37,919 of record APFE030342959.1, read on the forward strand.
GCCCCCTCGTCGAGGAGTCACCGAACCTGGACATCACTATGTGATGCCACTTGGACTCCCACGTGTCATCTCAGAGTTTTGTTGCTGACTGGATAGGTTTTGTTGTTTTTGTTTTTGTGGCTCTATATGTGGTTTTGTGATTTTTTCATTTGTGGTTCTGTCGTTGACGTGTTTAGCAATTCTGTCAAATGGTGTTATCTCAAATCCTTCAAATGGTGTTGTTTCAAGTTCTCATTCTGGTTTTGCCATTGTATTCTTGATCTTCTGCATGGTTTTTTGCAAAGTGTAACTGGTTTTCCCAAATATGGGACAGTTTTGATAATCAAAAGGAACTCAGGCCTTCTTGGTTGAGGCTACAGCCTATTGTAATCATATTTTTCTTTCCCTTTAATAGAATTAGTTTTACAGAGGAAAAATAATAATAATAATAATAATTTTATTTTTATTTATTACTAAATTACTTATACTTTTTAAATGGAGATTAGGTTAATTTTATTGTTTTTAATTATTTTCTTTATTTTATTTTTTATTTTAGTTAATTAATCCTAAGTATATAGTAAAATTAATTAATTAATTAATTTAAATTTAATTGATTAATTAAATTAATTTAATTCATAATTTCTTTTTTTATTTTATTTATTATTATTTTCTAATTTTTCAATGTTAATTTTATTTAACCCTAATTGTCTAATTGATAAATTAATCAATTAAATTAATTAATTTATAATTTAATTATTTATTTATTATTATTTTTTATTTTAATTATCTTTTATCAAATGTTAATTTTGTTTTATTATAATTAATTTTCAGTTTTAATTTAATAACTAATATATTAGAATTAAATTTAATTAATTAAAAATTAATTGATTTGATTAATTAATTAAAATTGATTAAAATAAATTAATTTACTATTTTAATTAATCTAATTAAAATTTAATTTATTTATTTATTAATTTTGAAAACCTCTCATACTATGCTTCTAAAGGCTTGGAGGGGTTTATTTGTCTAATTAGGGGAAGCCAATTTCCACTAATCTCACTCCCATTATCCCTGTTGAGGTTCTGAGGAAATTTCATAATTTCGATGGTCTCTCTGATTTTTCTTTTTTCATAATTATCCTCTCTTGCAATTATTCAGGAGGACACTTAGAGAGGACCTTATCTTGAGCTCTTCTTATAGCTTTCTTAATACTCAACTTTTTGTATCCTAGGTTTTTGAAGACAGAGGTTAAGTGTTCAATTTCTTCATTTAGGTGATCAAGGTCAGAAATCCTGAGAGCCCTAACAACTAGAGTGTTTAAGACGCCAGATTTTTGGGATGGATGATGGTATGAGTTAGCATGAAGATAGCTATCAGTATGTGTTTTCTTCCTATAGACCTGGTGTCCCAAAGTACCATCCTCTTTTCTACTGATCAGTACATAAAGTTTGTGTCATCAACAAATCTTTTCCACCAAGATGGTTTCAAAGGGTATGAGTCAAGGGCTTTTCTTTCAAAGTACTCCATGTATAAGTTGGAAACAATAGGTGAGAGCGGAGAATCCATGGTGACTCCTGATATTTGTTCATAATAGTGATCTTGAAAGCTGAAAAAAGTGGACTGTAAACAAATTTCTGCAAGTTTTGTTGTTTCAGGATCGATGGCTATCTTTATAACATGAACAACTTCATCTAGAGGAATCTTTGTAAACAAAGAAACCACGTCAAAACTTAGTAGAATATCATCCTTATCCACCCTTTCATTCCTAATAAGTTTTACAAAATCATTTGAGTCTTTTATAAAAGAGTCTGTGTTACCAACTAGAGGTTTTAGGATCTTAGTTACATACTTAGCTAATTCATAGGTAGGGGAACCAATGGTGTTAACTATTGGTCTAAGAGGGACCCCTTCCTTATGAATTTTTGGTAATCCATAGATTCTAGGAATAACCTCACATGATGGAATCAGCTTCTTTCTTATTTCATCTTCAAGGTTTGTTTCCATGATGGCTTTCTTGACCTGTTTTATCACCTTGGGAATAGGGTTGGAGTTGATTCTTCTATAACTCCCACAATTTAAATGCTCATTCATCTTATGAATGTAATCCTCCTTATCTAACACAAGAGTGGCCCCTCCTTTATTTCACTTCGAATTAGGACCAGACTTAATTCTAAAAATGATTTATTATTATATTGATTAAAGAGTCTATGTTTTACCTGAGCAAATGGAGGAATGATTTTCTTGTTTCTACATTGTTTCATAAATTGCAGGTTGACAGTTCTCCTCTCAATTTTTATCCTTAAGATTTCGAGAAAACAAATCTCCTTCCATGTATCCCCTTCGTACAGTGAAGTTATGTTAGATTTCAAGCTTCTGTGGTAGTTTTTTGGAGTAGCATGATCAAGATTATCCACAGTATTGTGTTTATTCTGTCGACATTTCAAACCCCAAAGGGGGTCTATCATCAGGACTAAATTTGATAGAATATGAATGATAGTTCCTTGAGAGAAGAATCTTTTGACCATAGTATAAATAAACCTAGATCTTGATAAATTTTTATAAAGAAGCTGACCCTTATATATGAATTCTTTTTTATTTTATTTTTTATTTCAATTTTATAATAATTTCTAGTTTAATTAGTTTTAATTCAGATTATTTTTGCTTTAATTATTCGAATTGTTTTACTTATTTGATTAATTTGTAAGTTTTTTATATAATGTAATGAAATTTTATAATTTTTGTATTGTTTTATTTTATTTTATTTAAATTTATTTATTTTTATTATATATGATTTTCTTGTTGCCATTTCTCAACAAAACATTGAAAAGTGGCATTTTGTAGAAGTTTGAACAACTAAATTAGTCCATAATTAAGTCATTGTGGCAAAATTGGCATAAATTTATCTTGACGAATCCAATCTCAGTATAACTAGTAGGGTTGGAAAGAATACATAGAGGGATATCATAGAACTCGATTTCATACCTTGGGAGGCGAAATCACAAAGATACAATATTCACAAGGTCAACATTATCAACAAGCTTAAAATGAAGCTCTAAAAGTTGTGTATTTTTAAATTTGCATAATTTTTATTTTAAAATTCAGTTTGAAGTGGTTCAAATGGCATAGTGAAGTATATATATTATTAATTCTTCCAAAATGCCTCCAAAACAAAAACAAAAAATTCTACACCCATTAAGCCCTTGGAACACTCTACCATGATTCATAAAGAAGAATAAATGCAACATGAAATATCAAATTTGCAAGAAAAAGTGCAACAATTTTCACTCTCACAAAGAGAAACCAAAAATGATCTGGGAGCAATGAATGTTAAGATGGATGGTTTATAAGCAAAAATAAAAGGGGACATGGACAATTTAAAAACAAAGATGGAATCTTTTAAGTAAATTTTGACAAAGTTGCTACAAGAAAGGCTTCCTAATGGTGACAAGGTATTTCATGAAACTCATGATGAAAACAAAAAGACTATGAATCATGATTTCAGAGACTCCAACCTTAGGATGAAGATCAACTATATTCCAAAGATCGATATGAGGAAGTTTGATGGCAAGGATCTGGTAACATAGGTACTACGGATGGAGTAGTTCTTTGATCTACATGAGGTGAAACACACACAATATGTATGCATTGCATCTTTATATTTAGAACCCAAGCAGTATGTGTGGTATTGATGGAATTTTTCTCGTAAATCACTTGTCACTTGAACAATTTTTACCAAGGAATTGATAACACATTATGAGGATACAAAGAGTAATACCTTCTTTAGCCAATTGATAAATCTCAATCAAAAGGGTTCAGTTGGGGAGCACATTGAGGACTTCCAAAGATTTAATATCAACGTAACTGATATTCTAGAGGAGCATATGATTGATGTATTTATAGGTGTTATGAAACCAGCTCATAAAAAGATAGAAAAGATAGATGAACGTCTTAGAAATAAGCCTCTTCGAGGGGGAAACTTCCTTTACATTACACAAATGAACATTTCTTTGATGATTCAAATGACAAAACCTCCTATCTATATATAGGAGTCTAAGGACCTAGTCATGTATATGTTCTCCCTAAATTTTAGGGGTCCGGGATGAGTTTATTTGAGTTGTAATTAGATAACTCAATTTGACTGAGTTATAGACAGTTAAACTAGTTCTAACTGTTGCTAGAACTAGTAGAGGTCTAGTAGCGAGTTGGTGCACTGGTGCATCCTCAGTGCTACTCCAGCTAACTGAAGATTCCCTCATGAGAAAATCATGCATGTCAGTTCAGAGAAAGACCTAGTTGAGACTAGAGTGCAGGGACAATGTATTATTAGTTGTAGAATGATCTGAGTTGTACATATCATGCATGCAATTAGAAGAGGACCTAGTTTTGGATTGCGCCATTATGGAAGAAGGAATTCCCAATTAAATATGGGCTATTCTGCACAGGAATTGAAAAAAGAAATAGTGGCTCAGCAGGCAGCATAAATTGGCTAAGTGTTTCTTAGTGCGAGCTTGTGAGGCAGAGAGTTGATCATACTTCTATGGGATTGTTCTTGTGAGAACAAGATTTGTATTATCTCTCTGATTAATGATTAATGAAATAGATAGTTAGGGTTTTGAGAAATGGATTTCCCTAGAGAAAAAATTGTGTTATGTGTCTTTGATTATATTCCTCTTGTCGATTACTATTTTCATCGATCATTCGTTTTCATTGTTTAAAGAGTAGAGTAGATTCTTGTCTTGTGTTTTAGTACATTACATGAGTTATGAATCTAGAGGAAAATATACATGGTATCGGAGCTGAAGACACTATACTAGAGGAGATTTTGAATTTTTGAGTTTTGGGTTACAGGTGAAATTTGAATTTGCAATACATACTTCAGGATCAGCAGATGTCGTTCTACGATTTGCGACTCGAGTATGCCTTGGAAGGCAGCTTCAATTATATAGTCTCGGAGGAAGGAATGGAAGTTGTGCTGGAGGATAATGGCTTGAAGGAATTCGTTGATCAAGACATTCCTAAGCCAGTAACATCGGATGCAGAGAATCTAGTCAAATGGAAGAAGTGTGTGGTGAAGGCGAGGCAGATAATCCTTGAGGGAGTTCGAGACCACATTGTCTCGAATCTCCATGGGAAGGAACTATGTATGCTATGTGGAAAGCATTAACAGACCTATTCCAGAACAATAGTGACCATAGGAAGTTGGTATTGAAAGAAAAACTTTGTAAAATCAAGATGGAGAAAGGCAAGACCATTCCTAAATTCATGACCAAGTTCACTCATTGTCATGATGAGCTTGGAAGTGTTGGAATAATCATTGTTAAGGATAATATGGTGAGCCTAGCTCTCTTAGGCCTTCCTAAGAGTTGGAATAGCTATCAGGACTCTATCAATGGGAGGGAGAAGCTGCCAGATTGGGAACATCTGTGGTCAGATTTGATGCAAGAGGAGATCAGAAGGAACACCAGAGATGGTTCCTCATCAAAGACTGATGATGAGGAAAATTGTGCCTTAGTGGGTAAGGCAAGGAAGGGGAAATGGAAGGCATCCCATTCCAAATCTAATTCTTTCCATGGAGGTAAGAAGAAATAAATGACAAAAGTTAAGTGCTTTCATTGTCATGAGTTTGGCCATATTTCTACAAATTTGTCCACTCAAGAAGTCCTCAAGAGGAGTGGCGGGTGAGGCTTTGGCCTCTCAATTAGAATTGAACTTTATTTTCATTGCATGCATGGTATCATCAATGATGGGTAGTGTATGGTACCTTGACAATGGAGCTTCATTCCACATGACTAGTGACAAGGAGTTGTTCGGTGACCTGGAGGAGAAAGATCTCCATATGCATATCGAGATGGGTGATGATGAGAGTTATAGTGCTACTAGATTGGGCACTGTTACTTTTTAGATGGAACAGGGTGCTCCTCTCACGTTGAGGGATGTTATGTATTTGCCCAAGTTGAAGAAGAACTTAGTATCGGCCACCATGCTTGAGGATAGAGGCTACGATGTGATTTTCTTGAAAGCAAAGGCGTTCCTTCAACACATAGCCACGGGTCAAGTAAAGAAGATATGGATTTGAGTTAAGAATCTCTATAAGTTAGAGGTAGAGGATTGTGTTGCTTTGAGCATGAAATCAGAGAAGGTGTAGAGCCGAGACATTGACGAGTTGTGGCACAGGCGATTGGGCCACTTGCATCATGGGGCTTTGAAGATCATGCAGCATATCTCTACTGGTCTTCCCAAAGGTACGTTAGAGAAAGTTGATACATGCAAGGGGTGTATTTTGGAAAAATACAGCAAGGCTTCCTTTCACGATAGAGACAGTCGAGCAAAGGCGATTCTAGAGCAAGTCCATTCAGATGTGTGTGGACCATTCTCGACAACATCCATGGCCAAACACAAGTACTATGTTATATTTGTTGACGAATTTTCTCGTAAATGTTGGATATTTTCATGTAGAACGATCAAACTTTCACAAAGTTTTGTGAATTTAAAGCATTTGTCTAGAAAGAGTCTTGAAAGAAGGTTAAAGCTCTAAGGAGTGATAGCAGTGGTGAGTATGTCTCAAATCAGTTTAAGAACTTTTGTGCAGCAAAAGGGATTAAACAGGAGTTTACGACACCCCATAACCCAAAGAAGAATGGGGTGGCCGAGAGGAAGAACATAAGCATTTTAGGGGCAGCGCGGGTGATGTTGCATGATCAAGACCTACCATTACACTTGTGGGCTGAGGCATGCAACATAAAGGTTTATTTTCATAACCGTAGCCTGCATCAGATTCTTGGGATGAAGATGCCAAAGGAGGTTTATTTTGGTAAGAGACCAAATGTTGGTCACTTCATGATTTTTGGGTCATCGGTATATTTCTATCTGACAAAATATGCACAGAAGAAGCTTGAGCTAACAACATAGTTGGGGGTATTTGTGGGGTACACTGATACACCTCACAACTATCAGGTGTACTTGTTGAACAGCAGGATGACAATGGTTCGCAGGGATTTCAGATTCGATCAAGAGAAGGCCATGCGAGTTTCTCTTAAGAGGGAGCTTGAGAAACATGCAGTTGAGGAGATTTTAGCTCCTAAGGTTGAGGAGCCTCTGATTGATGTGGAGTAGCCACATGGAGAGGACCGGGAAGTGGAGACATCCACTCAGGGATAATCTTCCAGAGATGGGAGAAAGCTCACCAGAGAGGTAGATAAATTAATGTCGAATGTTAGAGAGAATGTGGGAGCACCCACATCTTAGCGCAAGTAGAGGAGGTCACTTGAGAGGTACACTGGATACATAGCTCTTATGAGCAGATGTGTTGTGATAGAGCCATCTTCCTTTGAGGAAGCAGTGCAACAACCAATTTGGGTTGATGCCACAGTGGAGGAGTATGACTCCATAGTTCGTAACAGTGTTTGGAATGTGGTCCTGAGACCGAAGAACAAGTAAGTGGTGAGCTCCTTATGGCTTTACAACGTAAAGCAAGTTGCAGATGGTAGTGTGGAGAAGCATAAGGCTAGGTTTATGGCCCTTGGCTTTTCACAGGTAGAGGGGATTGACTATGATGAGGCCTTTGCTCTTGTTGCAAGGTACTCATTAATTAGATCTATATTAACACTATCAACGCAGATGCGTTGGAAGATACATCATATGGATGTAAAGATAGACATCCTTAATGGAATGATTGAGGAAGAGGTGTACATAGAGCAACCTGAAGGTTTTGAGACCTTCAACCATGAGTCGCATGTATGCCAGCTCAAGAGGGTGTTATATGGGTTAACACAAGCACCTCGTGCTTTGTACACCATGATCAATAGCTACTTCACCAAGAGTGAAGCGGATGTGAACCTATACCACATAGTGGTGGAAGGTAAATTGTTGATCATTGTGTTATATGTCGACGATTTGATTTTGACAGGTGATGATCAGTTGATCAAGTCTTACAAGGAGGATCTTGCAAGAGAGTTTGAGATGAAGGACATGGGGCTCATGCATTACTTTTTGGGCATGGAAGTATGGTAGGGTGATGGGGAATTATTTATGTCTCAGGGAAAGTATGCCAATGAGATGCTCAAGAGGTTCCGCATGGAGAGCAACAAACCTATGGAGACTCCTTTAGCAGGTAACTAGAGGAAGGAGGATGCTACTTCAGGGGAAGTAGTGGAAGCTATTGTAGACAAATTGTGTGTTCACTCATGTATTTGGTGAACACATGACCGAATATGTGCTATGCAGTTAACTAGCTTATTCAAGCAATGGTTAGGCCTACCAAGATGTATTGGAAGGAGGAAAAGCATGTGTTGAGATACCTCAAGCGCACTACTCAGTATGGACTGTGGTACAGACGGACAAAGGGAGTGAATATTCAAGGCTTCACTGATGTAGATTGGGAATGGAGTCCATCCGATAGGAAGATCACATTAGGAGGGATATTCAATATTGGGTTAGCGACAGTTTCTTGGTACATCAGGAAACAATGATCAATTTCACTCAGTTCAGCAGAGGCAGAGTACATGTCTACAAGTCATGCAGCATGTGAGAGCATCTGGATGAGGAAGATTATGGTTGGTTTGTTTGGTCAGCAGATGGATCCAACTGTGATTTATTACGATAACCATAGTTGTATCAAACTATCTGAAATTCTAGTTTTTCATGATCGGTCCAAGCATATTGATATCTGATATCATCATCTCTGAGATTGTGTATTGAGACAGATTATGTTGTTGTAGTGCATTCCCATGGAGGTGAAAGATGTTGACATTTTGACAAAGACATTATCAAGATGTAAATTCGAGTTTCACAGGGACAGGATCGGGGTAGTTGATAATCCCTTTCTTGTTGAGAGGGATTTTTGAGAAATGGAAATAAGAACTTCCAGTTTAATTTGTCCTTGAATTAAATTGTGAATTAAAATCAAATTCTATTCTCATAGCAACTTGTAAATAGTTAATTAAGTTTAATTAACTTAATTAGCTTAGGAATTTCAAGATGTAGTCATGTATATGTTCTCCCTAAATTTTAGGGGGTCCAAGATGAGTTTATTTGAGTTGTAATTAGATAACTCAGTTTCACTAAGTTATAGACAATTAAACTAGTTCTAACTGTCGGTGGAACTAGTAGAGGTCTATTAGTGAGTTGGTGCATTGGTGCATCCTCAGTGCTACTCTAGCTAACTGAAGATTCCCTCATGAGAAACTCATGCATGTTAGTTCAGAGAAAGACCCAGTTGAGACTAGAGTGCAGGGACAGTGTACTATTAGTTGTAGAATGATCTGAGTTGTACAAATCATGCATGCAATTAGGAGAGGACCTAGCTTTGGATTGCATAGTTATGGAAGAAGGAGTTCCTAATTAAATATGGGCTATTCCTCACAGGAATTGCACAAGGAAATAGGGGCTCAGCAGGCAACATAAATTGGCTAAGTGTGGGTCAGTGCAGGCTTGTAAGGCAGAGAGTTGATCATACTTGTGAGCAATTGTTCTTGTGAGAACAAGCTTTGTATTATCACTCATATTTCTAATTAATACAATAGATAGCCGAGGTTTTGAGCGGTGGCTTCCCCACAGAAACAATTGTGTTATGTGTCTTTCATTATCTTACTCTTGTCGATTATTGTTTTCATCAATCATTGATTTGCGTTGTTTCAAGAGAAGAGTAGATTCTTGTCTTGTGTTTTAGTACATTACATGAGCTATGAATCTATAGGAAAAACTACAAATCCAAGTTAGTAGAGAATGCATTCAGGGTGGAAATAAAATTTGAAAGAAAAATTATGGCAACAAGGAGGTCTACCAGTCACAACTATAAATATGGAAGTGTTGTCGCTCCTAGTCTCCCACAACCTACAAGGTTGACACCACAACACCTGGAAGAAAAAAGAGCAAAAGGTATTTGTTATAGTTGTGATAGAAAATACACTAAAGGTCATAAGTGTGCTGAGAAGAAATTACTTTATAGAGATTGTGAAGAGGAGGAAAAAAAGGAATAAGAAACATCAAAAGAAGACGATATATACCAGGGACCAACCCCGAGGGTTGAAAAAGAAGAAATGAATCTAACCATATCTTGTAATTCATTAGCAAGAATTGCCACTCCTCAAACTCTCAAGATAGAAGGATATATCAAGAAGAAAATGGTAATATTTCTTATTGGCTCGGGTAATACTCATAATTTTATCCATTGTAAGATAGCCAAGTGTTTGAATTGCTTTCTATATCTAGCACCAAAGTGTCAAGTGATGGTTGCAAATGGAGGAGCTATAAATTGCTCAAGTAGGTGTCATATTATCACTCTAACCATGGGGGAATATGTATTGAATAGTCCAATGCTTGCCATTCCAATGGTTGGTTTGGATGTTTTATTAGGAATCCAATGGTTATAATATTTGGGATGATGACTTTTAATTTTCAAGAACTTTTCTTGAATTTTTTCTCGGAAGGAAAGGAAATTGAGTTAAGGGGTATCGCAAGGAAACCTAGGAATATAATCAACTCCAATGGCATAAAAAATCTCTTGAAACAAGAATAATGAGGGGTAATTGCACAATTATCTTCACTAGATGTTCAAACATCTAAGTCATCCATTTCTCCAGATTGCCAAAGAGCCCTTGACAATCATTCTAAGGTATTTGAGACTCCCAAAGGTCTCCCACCTATTCACAATCATATCATGTCATTCATTTGATTCCAGGAAGTATTCCTCCAAACATCAAACCTTACAAATATCCCTATGCCCACAAGAGTGAAATTGAATATATGGTTACAGAAATGATAGAGGCAGGTATAATTCAAACTAGCCAAAGTTCTTTCTCTTCTTTAGTAGTAGTGGTGCACAAAAAGGATGGATCATGGCATAAGTGTCTGAATTATAGAGAGCTCATCAATCTCACTATTAAAAATAAATTTCCCATTCTTGTCATTGATGAATTGTTGGTTGAACTAAGTGGAGAAATTTACTTCACCAAGATGGATATTTGTCTAGATATCATCAAATTAGAATGAAGACAAAAGACATTCCAAAAACCACATTTAGAACTCGTGAAGGTCATTATGACTTTTTGGTCATGCCTTTTTCCCTTAGTAATGCACCTTCCAAATTTCAAGATTTGATGAATTCCACTTTCAAACCCTTCCTTAGAAAATTTGTGTTATTATTTTTTGATGATATACTAATCTGCAACCAATCTTGGATAAATCATGTTATACATCCTGACAAGGTGCTCAAACTATTGGAGGAGAAATATTTGTATGCAAAACCCTCCAATAAGTGGAATATTTGGGTCATATTGTATTTAATGAGGGTGTTAAGGTAGATCCTAACAAAATTAAAGCCATCAAAGAATGGAAAATCCCACAACCTTAAGGAATCTTCGAGGATTTCTCGAGTTCACAGGGTATTGTTGCAAGTTTTTAAGAATTATTGGAAAATAGCAACACCTATAACAACATTATTGCAGAAAGATGCATATTTTTGGACCCCATAAGCAACTAAGGCCTTTGAAAATATTAAAGAGGCATTGTGCCAAGCTCTAGTCTTAGCTACACTAGACTTCATAAAATTATTTAGTGTGGAATGCCATGCCTCAGGAAACAACATTGGTGTTGTTTTAATGCAAGAAGGAAGGCACATTGCATTTGAAAGTCGTCCAATCAAGGGAAGTATTTACATAAACCTATTTATGAGAAGGAAATGTTGGAAATACTACATGCACTAAATAAATTGCACCCTTACATAATGGGGAGACACTTCAAGGTAAAAACAAATCATGATAGTCTTAAATACTTCTTGGAACAAAAATTATCTTTAGAAGAGCAGCAAAAATGGGTCACAAAGATGTTGCATTATGACTTTGAAATCATCTACACAAATAGGGAAGTAAAATGTTGTTGTAGATTCACTCTCAAGAAGGGATGAGGATGTGAATGCATTGCTCTGTGCCATTTCTATTATCCAACATGGTTGGATAAATGAAGCAAGGATGAATGGAAGAATGATGAAGAGGTATGTATACTCATTCAAAAGCCGCAACAAGATCCCACTGCATCTGATACATTTATTTGGAAAAATGATTCAATGTGGTACAAAGATCACTTATATCTATGTAAGAACTCCCAACTCAAACAAAAGTTTTTTTTGGAATTGCACACCTCTCCTATAGGAGGGCACTCAGTATTTTTAAAAACTTACCAGAGGGTCAAGATGTATTTTTTTTGGGATCGCCTTAAATATAATATTTAGAAGTTTGTGGCAAAATGTTTAGTTTTCCAACAAAATAAAGTTGATACAATTAATGCACAAGTATTTTACAACCATTATCCATTCCAAATCAGCGTTGGGAGGAGGTCTCAATGGATTTTATCACAAGTTTACCCAAGTCTAAAGGAAAGAGTGTCATCATGGTGGTAGTTGGAAGACTTACCAAATATGCATGCTTCTGTGCACTATCTCATCCTTTCAAAGCTAGTAAAGTCACTACTACATTTGTGGAAATAGTTCAAAAGCTACATGGAAACCCCAAGATTATTGTAAGTGATAGAGATCACATTTTCACTGGAATTTTTTAAACATAATTATTTTCTTGTCTTTGTACTCAATTAACTCATAGCTCATCTTATCACCCACAGTTTGATGGGAAAACTGAGATAGTGAACAAATGTTTAGAAGGATATATTCATTGCTTTGTATATGATAAACAAACACAATGGATTAATTAGTTACCTCTGGCAGAATGGTGGTATAACACTTCCATCCATACTATAGCAAAAATGACCCCATTTATGGCACTTTATGGATATCATCCACCATTCATCACGTCATATTTAAGAGACAATTCTAAGTTCAAGCAGTGGAATATCACATCAACAATCAATAACAAGTTATCCAACTCTTAAAGGATAGCCTAAATTTGGCAAAAATTCAAATGAGAAAACATGAAAATCAACATCACAGAGAAAAAAGTTTTGATGTGGGAATTTGGGTGTTTTTACAGCTACAACCATACAAATAAATGTCCCTCAAGCAAGCTAAGAAGGATAATAAAATATCACCCAAGTACTATGGTCCTTACAAGATGTTGCAAAAGATTGGTACTATGTCATACAAATTGGAGTTGTCTGCATCTTCGTGAGTAACCGCAATTTTCCATGTTTCATGCTTAAAGAAGGTTATAGGTGACAAGCTCCTAGCACAAACAATATTACCAAAACTTGATGAGCAAGGAAAAATCATATTGGAGTATGAATTAATCATGGAAACAAGAATCCGACAGTTATGAAAAAATCATTTTTAAAGTATCTCATTAAGTGGAATAACTTACCTACTAAAGACTCTGCATGGGAGGATGAGTATTTTATTCAAAAGCATCCATAACTATTCAAGCATTAAGGACAACACTTTTTTCAAGGATAAGGGCATGTTAGGTCCCCATAATATTAGTGTATCCCCCATATTTTTATTGTTGTGCTCCATAAAATCCCACTATCGTTATTGTTGTGCCCTTACATTATTATTGTTATGCAGACCCTAATTATATTTTTACCCTTTAGACTACTATATATACCAAGGGGGTCTTGTCATTTGAACCAAGAATTATTCATTTATGTGATGTAAAGGGAGGTTTCCCCCTCAAATTGCCATATTATCTAGTCATTGATCTATCTTTTCTTAGTTTCTGTGTTATTTTTTATCTAGATACATAAAAGTCAAGCACATTAAAATTGTAGGGGCATTAGTAATCCCAAAGGGCACTACCACAAACTTCTTATTGAAAATGCAATAAGAAAATCCTAATTTGATTTTGTCTTTGAATTAAATTAGGAATTAAATTGTAAGTCCACATCTCATGAGAACTTGTAATAGTTAACTAAGTTAATTTGACTTAGTTGGCTCAGTTAATTCGAGTTGAGGGTCTAACTAGAGTCATGTAGAGTGTCTCCTACTTTTTTAGTTAAACTAGTTCCAAATGATGGAGGAATTAATGAGAGATCCAGTAGTGGGGTGTAACCAACACTGATCAACCAGTAAACTGAAGATTCACTCATAATTAACTCATGCATTTCAGATCAGAGAAAGACACAGTTGATATTGGAGGTTAGGGACAATGTACTATGAGTTGAATAATCGTCTAAATTGTACAGGTGGTGCATGAAATCAAAGGAAGTCCTATGAGGATTGCGCAATTAATATTTGTTGAATTTCCCAATTAAATATGGGCTAATTCCCAAGGAAACTATGCAAGGAAATACGAGCTTGGCAAGTAGCAGATTTGGCTAAGGATTGGCTTAAGCTTGTCTGGGAAGTAATGAGATAGATAGAGATAGTGTAGAGGTTGCTAGAGGTTGAGCGAATCATTGTAATATTCTCATATTTTCTAATTAATGCAATATACAGATAGCAGGGATTTTTAGTTGTGGCTTTCCCCAAAAAATTATTATGTTAGGTGTGATTGAATTCTTTCTCTTTTATGCTTCATGATCTCATCGATTGCTTATTGTTTCCGCTGATGAAGAGAGTAGATTCAAGTCAATTGTTTTAGCATATTATAATCTGCAATTTGAATCTACAATGAATATCTACATGGTATCATAGTTTAAATCACTATAGAAGAGGAGAATACGAGTTTGTCTTTTATAGGAGAAATCGAATTTGCGGTATCATACTTCAGAGCCAACGGGATGTTGTTCTACGGATTGAGACTCGAATATGCCCTTGAGGGTAGTTCGAACTATATTTCTTGGAAAGACAGGATGGAGGTAGTGTTGGAAGACAACAGGCTTAAGGAATTCATAGAAAAAGATATTCCTAAGCTAGTTGATGCTCAGGATTTGGCAGAGTGGAGAAAGTGTGTGGAAAAGGTGAGAAGGATTATCCTAGAAGGAGTTCAAGATCATATTTTCTCGAACCTCCATGGTAAGGAAATTCCATTTTCCATGTGGAAGGCCTTGATAGACCTGTTTCAAAACAGTAGTGACTACAGGAAGTTGGCATTGAAGGACAAACTCAGAAAGATCAAGATGGAGAAGGGTGACATAATACCGAAGTAGTTGAACAAGTTCACCCAATGTCGGGATGAGCTTGGAAGTGTCGGTGTTATAGTTGTTGAAGACAATCTGGTGAGCCTAGCACTTCTAGGCCTTCCGAAGAGCTGGCACAACTACTAGGACTCAGTTAATGGGAGGGAAAAGCTACCAGAGTGGGAGTGATTATGATATGACTTGGTACAAGAAGAGATTCGACAAAACACCAAGGATGGATCCTCATCCAAGCATGATGATGAGGAGAAATGTGCCTTAGCTAGAAAGGAGAAGAAAGGGAAGGGGAATTCATCCCATTCTAGATCAGTTTCCAGTCAGGGTGGTAACAAGAAGGACATGTCGAAGATTAATTGTTTTCATTGTCATGAGCTAGGAAACTATGCCACAAAGTGTTCTCAGAAGAAGACTGGTAAGAAGCCCTTAGGAGGAGCGGTAGGTGAAGCTCTTGCTTCACAATTCAAATCAGATTTCACCCTCATCGCTTGCATGGTGACATCGGTGATGGGTAGTGTGTGGTACCTGGATAGTGGATTCTCATTCCATATGACTGGCAACAAAGATTTCTTTAGTGACTTGGAGGAGAAGGGCCTCCAAATGCACATCAAGATGGAAGATGATGGGAGGTATAGCGTGAATGACATCGATATTGTTATCTTTAAGGGGGAGGTTGGTTCTCCTCTCACATTAAAATATGTGTGTATGTTCTGGGTTTGAAGAAGAATTTGGTTTCAGTTACCATGTTGGAGGACTGTAGCTACGATGTGATATTTAGCAAGGGTAAGGATTTCCTTCATCACATAGCCTATGGATAGGTGAAGCGGATCGAGGTTTGGTTGAGGAACCTCTAAAAATTGGATGTAGAAGATTATGCTGCTTTGAGCACAAAAGCAGAGAAGGTGCAAAGCTGAGACATCGGTGAGTTGTGGCATAGAAGACTGGGTCACTTGCACCACATAGCTTTTAAGATCATGTAGAAAATTTCTACAGGACTTCCCAAGGGTACACTAGAGCAGAGAGAAACATGCAAAGGGTGTACATTGGAGAAGTACACCAAAGCTTCCTTTCATGATAAAGATAATCTAGCGCAAGAGATCCATGATCGATTTCACTCAAATGTGTGTGAACTGTTCCCGACAACATCCATGACCAAGCACATGTATTATGTAATATTTGTTGATGTTTTTTTCTCGTAAGTGTTGGATTTTATTCATGCAGAAGAAAGATCATACATTCGCTACATTTTGTGAATTTAAAGCACTTGTCAAGAAAGATACTGGAAGGACAGTTAAAGCTCTCAAAATTGATAATGGTGGAGAATATGTGTCGAATGAATTCAAGAACTTCTAAGTTAATAACACCTCATAACCCATAGCAGAATGGGGTGGCTAAAAGGAAGAACAAAAGTATTATGGGAGAAGCACGGGTGATGTTACATGATCAGAACCTACTGTTGCACTTGTGGGATGAAGCATGCAACACAGTTGTTTATTTGCAGAATAGAGGCCCTCATCGAATTCTCGAGATGAGAACACCTGTAGAAGATTTTTCAGGTAAGAAAACATATGTGGAACACTTCAGGATCTTTGGTTCATCAGTATATTGTCATGTTACCAAGGATGCACACAAAAAGCTAGAACCAACAGCTGAGTTGGGTATATTATTGGGGTACAGTGATACACCTCACAACTATTGGGTGTACCTTCCATCCAACAAGATGAAAGTGGTTTGTAGAGATGTCTAGTTCAATGAAGAGAAGGCCATGAGATGTTATATTGAGAGGGATCTTCAGTTACATGAAGATGGGGAGATTTTAACTCCAAAGGAGGATGATGTGGAGCAACCACATGGAGAGGAGCAGAGAGTGGAAGCACACACTCATGAGGAGACTTACATAGATGGAAGGAAGTGCACCAGAGAGGTTAGCAGATTTATGCATGATGCTAGAGAGAGTGTGGGAGCACCCACATCACAGTGTAGGCAGAGGAGGTCACCATATCAGTACATTGGCTACATGGCTCTTATGAGAGAGAGTATAGAGATTGAGCCATCCTCATTCGAGGAATTAGTGCAACAACGAGTATGGGTTGATGCCATGGTTAAGGAGTATGACTCCATTATCAGAAACAGTGTTTGGGAAGTGGTCCCAAGACCAACAGACAAGCCAATGGTGAGTTCCAGATGGATTTACAAGGTAAAGTAAGCAGCAGATGGGAGTGTGGAGAAACACAAGGCTAGATTTGTGGCCAGAGGGTTCTATCAGGTGGAGGGAATTGATTATGATGATACCTTTGATCCAATAGCAAGGTACTCTTCAATCATATATATTCTAACACTATCAATGCAGATGGGATGGAAGATACATCATATGGATGTGAAAACAACATTTCTCAATAGTATGATTGAGGAAGAGGTGTATATTAAGCAGTTGGAAGGATTTGAGACCTTCAACAGAGAGTCACATGTGTGCAGACTCAAGCAAGCATTGTATGGACTAAAACAAGCACCCCGTGCTTGGTACACTGGGATTGACAGTTATTTAACCGGGTTGGGCTTCACCAAAAGTGAAGCAGATGCGAACCTTTATCATATTGTGGTTGAAGGTAAATTGTTATTATAGTATTATATGTCGATGATTTGATTCTAACAGGTGATGAGAAGCAAATAAAATCTTGCAAAGAAAATCTTGTAAGAGAATTCGAGATGAAGGACGTAGGCCTCATGCATTACTTTCTTGGTATGGAAGTATGGCAAGGAGGTGTGGAATTTCTTGTCTCTTAGGGAAAGTATGCCAACAAGATACTAAATAAGTTCCAAATGGAGAGAAACAAACCAATGGAGACTCCTCTAGCATGTAATTGGAGGAAGGAATATGTTAATTCAAGCAAAGTAGTGGAAGCTACTATTTATAGAAAACTTGTTGGTTCACTTATGTATTTGGTGAACACACGACCGACATGTGTTTTGCAGTTAACCAACTTAGTCAAGCCATGATTAAGTCAACCAAACTCTATTGGAAGGCAACTAAACATGTGTTGAGATACCTCAGAGGCACCACTCAATTTGGTCTTTGGTACAAACAAATAGAGGGAGTGAAGCTTCAAGGCTTCATAGATGCAGATTGGGCAGGGAATCCATCCAACAAGAAGAGCACATCAGGGTGAATCTTTAGTATTGGATCAGCAACAATTTCTTAGTATACGAGGAAGTAGAGATCAGTTGCACTTAGTTCAGTAGAAGCATAGTACATGGCTTCTAGTTAAGCAGCTTGTGAGGCTATCTAGATGAGGAAGATACTTGTTGGGTTATTTGGTTAGCATATCGATCCTATTGTGGTTTATTGTGATAATCAGAGTTGTATCAAACTATCTGAGAATCTAGTTTTTCATGATCAATCCAAGCATATCGACATCTGGTATCACCATCTACGATATTGTGTGCAAAGGAGAATCGTGTTGATAGAGTACATTCCTACAAAAGAGCAAGATACAGATATTTTGACAAAGGCATTGTCAAGATGCAAATTCGAGTTTCACAGAGGCAGGATAGGGGTAGCAAATAATCCCTTTCTTGTTGAGAGGGAGTGTTGAAAATGCAACAAGAAAATCCTAATTTCATTTTTTCCTTGAATTAAATTGTAATTCCACATCTCATGACAACTTGTAATTGTTAACTAAGTTAATTTGACTTAGTTGGATCAATTAATTCGAGTGGAGGGTCTAACCAGAGTCATGTAGAGTGTCTCCTACTTTTTTAGGAGCCCTGGTTGAGTTTATTTTAAGTTGTAATTATCTAATTCAGTTTAACTCAGTTAAAGTCAGTTAAACTAGTTCCAACTGATGAAAGAATTAGTGGGAAATAGTGGGGTGTAACCATCATTGATCAACTAATAAACTGAAGATTCACTCATAATTAACTCATGCATGTCAGATCAGAGAAATACCTAGTTGAGATTGGAGTTTTGTATAATCCTCTGAATTCTACAGGTGGTGCATGAAATCAGAGGAAGGCCTATGAGGATTGCGCAATTCATATTTGTGGAATTTCCCAATTAAATATGGGCTAATTCCCAAGGAAAATGTGCAAGGAAATAGACCTTGGCAGGAAACATATTTGGCTAAGTATTGGCTTGAGCCTGTCTGGGAAACAGTGAGATAGATACAGATAGTGCAGGGGTTGCTTGGACTTGAGAAAAGCATTGTAATCTTCTCATATTTTCTAATTAATGAAATATACAGATAACATGGGTTTTTAGCTGTGGCTTTCCCCATAAAATTATTGTGTTATGTGTGATTGAATTCTTTCTCTTTTATGCTTCGTGATTTCATCGATCGTTTATTGTTTCCGCTGATGAGTAGAGTACATTCAAGACAATTATTTTAGCATATTACAATCTGCAGTTTGAATCTAAAAGGAATTTCTACACTTTTAATGCCCATACCTCGTTCTAACTTATGAATATATTTGTCTTTAATGCACACTTGATGATAGCTTGATTTCGAGTCAATCTTGGAGAATATTGTTGCTCCCTTTAACTGATCGAATAGATATCAATTCTTGACAAAGGATACATATAATTGATGGTCACCTTGTTTAGTTATCTATAGTCATTGTGCAACCTGAGTGTTCCATCCTTCTTATTCACAAACAAGACAGGTGTTCCCCATGGATACACGCTTGGCCTTATGCATCCTTTGTCCAACATCATCTTGAGTTGTAACTTCAACTCAATCAATTCTCGTGTACTCATTTTATATGGAACCTTGGATGCTGGAGTTATTTCTAGCATTAATTCAATAGAGAACTACACATCTCTATGAGGAGGAAGCCTAGGCATCTCTTCATGAAAGACATCTAATTTTATTTTTTTAAATAAGGTATTTCCTTAAAACATCATTTTTGTCATTCCCAGCGCTGCAATTAGTTTCAACTCTTCTAGATATTTGCACAAAAAGTAAAAGAAATAAAATACATCCCTTTTTATGGCTTCTCTTGGCTTACACAACCAAAAGTAGTCTCACATATGTAGGTTTTAGTTTTAACTACAATATTCTATACTCTTTGGTTTCATCATTCAATGGTCTTCTTAAAACAATCAACCTTGGTGTGATGTGTATACAACAAGTCCATCCCCAACAATGTGGCATATGCTATGACTAGAGATACATTGAAATTGGTGAAAATTTGCATGCTGGTTAGCTTAATCAAGCATGACCTTACTATGTGCTCCACTCTCCTTCTCATCCCCTTGGCTAGCTAAACTAGCCATGGCTCAACATGTGTTTCCTTTTTCAGTGCACATATTTCAACAATGGTGGGACTAATGTAATTGAAATTTGAATTAGGATTAAATAAAATTAAAATGTTTTGGTCACAAAGCATACCTTCCATTTCTATGATTGTTGTCTGGTGATCAACTTGATGATTACCCAATGTTGCATACATTCTGGCTATATTTTTTGCCACGTCTTTGACTATCTTTGCTTCCTATATGTTGTACAGTCTCATGCCAGAGTGCTTGTGTTGTGGGAAATCCTTACTTAATTGATTCCCTCCACAAATCCAACACTTATATGGAACCTTCTCATAACTCTTGGCTTATTCTTG
This sequence comes from Pinus taeda, assembly GCA_000404065.3. Lineage (NCBI taxonomy): Eukaryota > Viridiplantae > Streptophyta > Pinopsida > Pinales > Pinaceae > Pinus > Pinus taeda. The sequence goes on from APFE030342959.1 coordinate 58,523, forward strand.
AGTAGAAAGGCCTTTACTGGCAGTTTTTGACCTTTGTTGATGTTCTTAATTAATATGAGTCGCACTCATTCCCTTGGTTTCTTGTTTCCCTTTTCCTTTAAAATTGGCATTTCCTTTTAAGGTCCAATCTTATTTATAATCATGTCTACGCCTACACTGTTCATAGTAGTGCTTCAGTTTTGAATTACATCCTCTAATGTCTTGGTCCCATCGAATTTAATTATATCCTTGAAGGATTGTGGCAGTCCACTAACATACCTCTGAATATTTCCTTTTTATTCCTTGAGGTAACCAACATATCTTAACAACTCTAATAATTTGGTGGTATACTCCTCATCTGACATTTGGCCCAATTTGAGCTCATAGAATTCTTTAGCCTTATGATTGAAGAATCTCCCAGATAGATGCTTATTCTTGAAATATTCCTCATTTTTTTTCTAGGACAAATCTTCTTCTTTTATGCCTTTTACATTTTTTAGATCTTCCCACTAGATATCATCTTTGCCTTTTAGGACGAAAGTAGCTACCTTCATTTTCATGTTCTTTGGGTCATCATGAATTCAAAATAAATTATTCATTCCTGGTATTCATGCCTCTGCATCCTATGCTTTCTTCATTTCATCATCAAGTGTAAGAGGCTTGACCTTCTTAAACTCCCGTGGTACATATTATCTCTCCCTTCTCTTCCCATTATGATGATGATGTGGCCTCTTGTGAATATTCTAATATTGTTATTCATGGGTGCTTAAATCCTTTTCAGGAGTACCTGGTAGAGTGCCTCCTTTCACAGTGTCTTCACTTGCTACTTTTTGCCTCTTTATATACTACTTTCATTTGCCCCATTAGTTCTTTTTTCATGTCCCAAAGGAATCTACCTATCCATATAACTAAGGCTCAACTCATGTTGCCTCTACCTTTGTAAGTCTAAAAGGATTTAGAGTATGACTATGTTGAATTCTGCTTGTCTCCCTTGCGCTCTAACAAGCCTTACAACTCCTTATTTTGGCTCTTCAAAGTCCTCTAGGCATCCATCCAATTAGGAGATTCAACCCCTCCTCGTTGCTCAACTGATATTTCCTTCAACTGTCATTTCTTCCTAATATCCATGCTATGACTAGTCAAAACTGTATTGTACCATCCTACTATTCATTCCTTGATCCTTTAGTTATATATTGTACCAACCTTTGTTATTCATTCAGTCTTCGACCTTCATGTGCACATTCTCTAAGGCCTTATCTAATATCTAAAAGTCCAATGTTGAACATTCGCTCTGTCAATCTTGTGATAGAGCCAAACTAGTCCAAGTGTTGAACTTGGAAGCTTTGATACCACACTATAAAATACCCCCTACTATCCCTAGACCCTACTAAGGGTAGAAGGAGGCAATTACTATGCTGACTCGACCTCCAATGTCCCATTATGGAAATGGGGTCTAAATTTTTTGAATTTTTCAACTTCAAAACTTAAAACAGATGACATTGTTGCATTTGTTGAAAATAGCAACAAGAAATGCTAAAAATAGAAGTGCTAAAAATAGCATTGTTATAAATAGCATTTCGGGATACATTCCAATTTTAGTTAGTCCCTGAACTAAAATTCAGAATTAAAATTCGAATTTGATCTTAGCAACTATTTGTAAAATAATCAATTAATTCATCTTGAGTTAATTAATTATAAAAAATCAAACATGAAGTCTATGTGAAGACATGCAACAGTTTCCCCTTTGATTAAGGAAGTTATCCCTTGATTAAAGGAGATCAAGATGAGTTGTACTTTGAGTTCTAATTAGTTAGCTCAGTTAACTTATTTAAGTCCAGTTAGATTAGTTCCAACAGTTTGTGGAACTGATTGTGAGTTCAGTAAGTTAATGCATGCATGCATGTAACTACTGCACTTCAGATAACTGAATACTCTCTCATAAATAACTCATGCATGTCAGTTCAGTCAGAGACCTAGTTGAGATCATATGATGGGAAAATGTACTATCAGTTGTAGGAATATTCCATTGAGGATATTTCTTGCATGCAAAAGGAATTCATTCCTTGGAGATTGCGCAGTTACTTCTGAGTTTGACGAGTGTGTGATGAGGCCAATTCACACAGGTGGCAACATTGGACCCCAAGAGAAATTGCGCAAGGAAATAGGAGGCTTGGAGGATTGGAGGAAGACATATCTTGTGTCTATTCAGTCTGTGAGTTGTATTGAGGGATTGTACTGAGAGCTAGATAGCTTGTGAGCTAAAGCTTTGTGTAATCTAGACATATTTCCACTTGTATGATAATACAGAGATTGAGGTTTTTAACTGAGGCTTTCCCAGAGTATTCTTTTATGTTCATGTGTGATTGATTTCTCATTCTTTGTTATATGTGTTCTATTTGAACTTGCTCATAATCAATTAAGCTTCCGCAAGTTTGTTTGTAGAAGTAGATCAAGTATTTTGCTTTAGTATATTGCATTATCAGGTGATCTATAATGGGAAATTCTACATGGTATCAGAGCAAAGGTGATCAAAGAGAATAATGGTATACAAAGAAGGGAGAAGTTTCAAGTTTCAAGTTCTTGATTATAGAATTCGAATTCTTATCACATCTCAAATTTCACCAATGGCGTTAAACGATTTAAGGCTCACGTATGCTCTTGATGGAAACTTGAATTATATAGCCTAGAAGGATCACATGGAAGCAGTATTAGAGGACAACGGTTTGAAGGACTTCATTAGTAAAGAAGTCCCCAAGCCAACATCAGCTAATGCTACAGAATTGGCGGAATGGAAGAAATGTGTGGCTAGAGTGAGGAGAATCATTCTTACGGGAGTTCGAGACCACATAGTCTCGAGTCTCCATGGGAAGGAGACATCATTTTCAATGTGGAAAACATTGAAAGATCTATATCAGAATAGCAACAATGAGAGGAAGTTGGCGCTGAAAGACAAGCTTTGGAAAATCAAGTGTGAAAAGGATGACATGATCTCTACATATCTGAACAAGCTCACCACATGCAGGGATGAGCTTGGAAGTGTAGGGATCATGATAGTTGATGATGACATGGTGAGTCTTTCTCTCCTCAATCTTCCTAAGAGCTGGCATAGCTACCAAGACTCAGTAAATGGAAGAGAGAAAATGCTAGATTGGGAACGACTTTGGTCGAATCTGATGCGAGAGGAGATAAGAAGAAGCACCAGAGATAGATCTTCATCAAAGTAGGATGATGAAGAAAATATAGCCTTCGCGAGTAAGGCGAGGAAAGGGAAAGGGAAGGCATTCCATCCAAAATCCATTTCTTCCCATGGTGGGAAGAAGTTTGACAAATCAAAAGTGTGATGCTTTCATTGTCATGAGGTGGGCCATTATGCTACGAATTGTCCACAGAAGAAATCCAAGAAGGGATCAGATGATGAGGCACTGGCCTCACAGTTCAAATTGGATTTCTCTCTCATCGCATGCATGGTTTCATCCATGGTGGGATGTGCTTGGTACTTGTACAATAGAGCCTCTTTCCACATGTGCAACGACAAGAATCTTTTTAGTACCTTGGAGGAGAAGGATCTCCAGATGCGGATCGAGATGGGTGATGATGGAAAGTACCAGGTTTCAGGTGAAGGTATGGTTGTGTTTCAGAGGGAGCATGGAGCTCCTCTCACCCTAACTGATCTAAAGTATGTACCAGGTCTGAAGAAGAATCTTGTGTCTATTGCTATGCTAGAAGACAAAGGCTATGATGTAGTCTTAAGTAAAGGAAAGATATTCCTGAGGCATATCAGCACTGGACAGACCAAGAGGATTGGGGTTTGAATTAAGAATCTCTACAAGCTAGAGGTAGACGACTATGCTGCATTGAGTTCCAAAGAAGAGATGGTGCAGAGCCAAGATGTTAGTGAGCTATGGCAGAGAAGATTGGGCCACTTGCACCATGGGGCCTTGAAGATCATGCAACAAATTTCTATCGGACTTCCCAAGGGAAAACTAGAGTAGACAGATACAAGGTTGTACCTTGGTTAAGTATGTGAAATCTTCCTTTCAAGATCGAGACAGTAGATCTGGAGCAATCCTGGAGCGAGTTCACACAGATGTGTGTGGACCATTCTCTACAACCTCCACTGCTAAACAAAGGTACTATGTTATTTTTATTGATGATTTTTCTCGTAGATGTTGGATCTACTTTATGTAGAAAAAGGATTAGACCTTCTCAAGGTCTTGTGAGTTTAAAGCCTTGGAAGAGAAAGAATCTGGAAATAAAATAAAAGCCTTGCATAGAGACAATGGTGGAGAGTATGTCTCCCAACAGTTTAAGGACTTCTGTGCAGCAAAAGGAATTAAACAGGAGTTGACGGCACCCGATAACCCACAGTATAATGGGGTGGTGAAAAGGAAGAATAGATCGATTGTGGAAGCAACTCAAGTGATGTTGCATGACCATAGCCTACCACTTCATTTGTGGGTTGAGGCATACAGTACAGTAGTATACTTCTAGAACAGAAGCCCACACCATATACTGGGGATGAAGACACCAATGGAAGCCTTTTATGGGAAGCGACCATATGTGAGTCACCTCAGGATCTTTGGATCATCGGTTTATTGCCATGTGACCAAATATGCTTGGAAGAAACTAGATCCAATAGCTGAGTTGGGGATACTTGTGGGGTACACTGATACACCACAAAACTATCGGGTGTTCCTGCCTACCAGTCAGAGGACAGTGGTACTCAGAGATCTGAAGTTCGACGAGTAGAAGGCCATGCGAGTATCACTTGAGAGGGAGCTCAAGTTGCATGCAGAGGAGGAACTTTCAGTTCCTAAGGAGGAGGAGACTCAGATTGATGCAGAGCAGCCGCATGCAGAGGATCCGGGAGTGGAGACATCCACTTATGCTAAGTCATCCAAAGATGGGTGGAAACGCTCAAGGGAAGTTGATAGGTTGATGATGGATGTGCAAGAGAATGTGGGACAACCATCTTCTCAGTGCACACAGAGGAGGTCACTCGAGCAGTACACTGGTTACATGGCCCTAGTTGAGGAGTGTGCAGAGTCTAAACCTTCTTCATTCGAGGAAGCAGTGCAGCAACCAGTTTGGGTTGATGCTATGGTAGAGGAGTACGACTCTATCATTTGGAACAGTGTGTGGAATGTTGTCCCGAGACCTTAAGACAAGTCAATGGTGAGTTCCCGATGGCTTTACAAGGTAAAGCAGGTAGCTGATGGCAGTGTTGAGAAACATAAGGCAAGGTTTGTTGCCTGTGGTTTCTCACAGGTTTAGGGGATTGACTACGATGAGACTTTTTTTCCTGTAGCAAGGTACTCATCTATCAAATCGATGTTGGCACTATCAGCTCAGATGGGTTGGAAGATCCATCAAATGGATGTGAAGACTGTGTTCCTCAATGGGAAGATTGAGGAAGAGGTGTACATTAAGCAGCCGGAAGGTTTTGAGACCTTCGACCATGAGTCGCATGTGTGCTGACTCAAGAGGGCTTTGTATGGGTTGAAGCAAGCACCTTGTGCTTGGTGTCAGCTATTTCACTGGGTTTGGCTTCACCAAGAGTGAAGAAAATGCGAACCTTTACCACATCATGGTAGAAGGTAAGCCATTGATCATTGTTCTTTATGTGGATGATCTGATTTTGACCGGTGAACGATCAGTTGATCAATTCTTGCAAGGAGGACCTTGCAAGAGAGTTCGAGATGAAAGACATGGGTCTTATGCACTACTTTCTAGGCATGGAAGTGTGGCAGAAAGATGGGGAAGTATTTGTGTCTCAAGGCAAGTATGCCAATGAGATGCTCAAGCGATTCCACATGGAGAAGTGCAAGCCCATGCAGACTCCTCTAGCTGGTAACTGGAGGAAGGAAGATGCTACTTCAGGTGAGGTAGTAGTTGTTACTATTTATCAACAGCTCGTGGGTTCATTGATGTATCTAGTGGACACACGACCAGATTTGTGCTTTGCAATGACCCAACTGAGTCAAGCTATGGTCCAACCTACCAAGCTGTTTTGGAAGGCAGTGAAGCATGTGCCGAGATACCTCTGAGGCACATCTCAGTATGGATTATGGTACAGATGGACAGAGGGAGTGAAGCTTCAAGGCTTCACAGATGCAAATTGGGTAAGGAGTCCATCAGATTGGAAGAGCACTTCTAGAGGAATCTTCAACCTTGGTTCAACTGCAGTTTCCTGGTACAGCAGGAAACAGAGGTCGGTTGCACTTAGCTTAGCAGACGCTGAATACATGGCTTCCAGTCAAGTAGCATGTGAGGCCATTTGGATGCAGAAGATTCTAGTGGGATTGTTTGGTCAGAGGATGGATCCAACTGTGATCTATTGTGATAATCAGAGTTGTATCAAACTCTCTGAGAATCCATTATTTCATGACAGGTCCAAACACATAGATATCCAGTATCATCATCTTTGAGATTGTGTGGTGACGAGGATCATGTTGTTGCTATATGTTTCAACCGAGGAACATGATGCAGATATTTTAACTGAGGCATTGTCAAAATGCAAGTTCGAGTTCCACAGAGATAGGATTGGGGTGACTGATAATCCCTTTCTTGTTGAGAGGGAATGTTGAAAATAGTAACAAGAAATGCTAAAAATAGAAGTGCTAAAAATAGCACTGCTATAAATAGCATTTCAGGATACATTCCAATTTTAGTTAGTCCCTGAACTAAAATTGAGAATTAAAAATTCGAATTTTGATCTTAGTAGCTGTTTGTAAAATAATTAATTAAATTCATCTTAAGTTAATTAGTTGTGAAAATCAAACATGAATGTCTATGTTGAAGACATGCAACAGTTTCCCCTTTGATTGAGGAAGTTATCCCTTGATTAAAGGAGATCAGAATGAGTTGTATTTTGAGTTCTAATTAGTTAGCTCAGTTAACTTATTTAAGTCCAGTTAGATTAGTTCCAACAGTTTGTGGAACTAATTGTGAGTTCAGTTAGTTAATGCATTGCATGCATGTAACTGTTGCACTTTAGATAACTGAATATTCTCTCATAAATAATTCATGCATGTCAGTTCAGTTAGAGACCTCAGTTGAGATCAGATGATGGGACAATGTACTATCAGTTTGCAGGAATATTCCATTGAGGATATCTCTTGCATGCAGAAAGAATTTTCAATTCCTTGGAGATTGCGCAGTTACTTCTGAGTTTGATGAGTGTGTGATGAGGCCAATTCACACAGGTGGCAGCATTGGACCCCAAGAGAAACTACACAAGGAAATAGGAGGATTGGAGGAAGACATATCTTATGTCTATTCAGTCTATGAGTTGTATTGAGGGATTGTACTGAGAGCTAGATAGCTTGTGAGCTAAAGCTTTGTGTAATCCAGACATATTTCCACTTGTATGATAATACAAACATCAGGGTTTTTAGCTGAGGCTTTCCCCAAAGTATTCTTTTGTGTTCATGTGTGATTGATTTCTCATTCTCTATTATATGTGTTCTATTTGATCTTGCTCATAATTGATTAAGCTTCCGCAAGTTTGTTTGTAGAAGTAGATCAAGTATTTTTCTTTAGTATATTGCATTAGCAGGTGATCTATAGTGGGAAATTCTACAACATTCACCTCGTCGAGGCGTTTCCAAAAACATAAATTTTGTCTCAATCTGACTCCCATATCAAAAGATAAAGTCGTTCAAAGAATGGCTTATCAAATAGTGCCATGACATCTAACCTACCATGTGGCACCCATGTTGTCCCCACGTGGTACCCACATGGTTGTCCAAGTCAAATTCCATGTCACACCACATCATAGTTGTTGAGCAACTCATACTATATTCTGAATTAACCCCTCTTTATGGCTTATGAAGCCTAAACTATAACATAATATATAATCCATATTCTGTGTACGCATGTGTGGGCCCTCTAGGGCCATGTCACCTCGAGAATAAAATCCTAGTGGGTTCCAAGGCAACCCCTCGTTGAAATAACCGGGGGATAGCCTTTAGGGGCTATGTGGATGTTTTTGTATTCACCTGGACCCTCTTAAAATATAATGCACCCAAGAAATGCATTCCTTCATGCCACATGACATTTGGACCCCACTAACTAGGTTTATACATCACGTCACCCCAAGATTTAAATATGAGGAATTCTACTATGCCTTCCATCCAAAATCTCCAGGGTCCAAGGTGACATCCTCAATCCTAAACATTAGGATTATGTCATCCTTCATCATTCCATCCCCACATCAAATTCCACGTAACTCAATTGGTTCCACCGAAGGCTCTAGCCCCTTGTGAATCGCTTAATTCTCAACGTATTGGAAATGTGACATTTTACATAGTCTTTCACTGAGCTTTGACAGAGTCACCACTACCACATCATCTTCAGGACTTTAAATCCCGGGAGTTCTAACTTGGCCTCCCTTCGAAATATTTGGGGTACAAACCTTCGGGGAAAAAGTCTCGGGATCATCTAATGGCCATGAGCACTTACCCATTGATGTCTTGGATTTCTCTTGTCTGAGGACTTAACAATCACACTTGGACATGCGGGTGAAAAGGGTTAAACCATTTCCTTTTGAAGTCATGTGCTTCATACTTAAGAATTCCAGCCCCACACTTAGTAACTATTATCTCATGTATAAGGGCCTTCACCAAGGCCACCGACACATAGTCTCCAGATATACAATGGTATAAGTAGACCCTTCTAAGGTTATCCCTCCTTAGCTTTTCCAAGACTTGGCCATGACCCATAATCCACTGTCTATACATATGTGTGTATTTACTTATTCATATGTATATAAGTAGTTACATTATCTCTTATGAGCTTAAATAGGAAAATTGCAACCCAATGCATATAACCATATATTTATTCATTTATGAAGGTTGCATATGCGCCATTGGATTGAATTTAAATCTTAGAGTAAACACATAAATCATTTTAATGGTGATATTTCACCTATACATTAGCCTAGTTATTAAATTTAGGACTTCAACTCTCCACCCAACCTTAGACAAGCTACTACCACTTCCACTTGTAGTCGTCACCCTCGAGCCAGATTCTAGTGCTTGAGGTGGAGTGCTTTTGAGAGGAAACTTAACCAATATATATACTTGAAACAAGATTTCACAAATTCACTCTCCCTCCACCCTCCAAATACACAAGCTTCCACTCAGTGTTTCTAAACTCTTCAGACATGATTAACATCCACGACAAGATACCATAGTATAGAGAGTTTGAGCTTGCTTTCAGGAGAAGAAAGTCCACATCAAGGGAAGGTTCATTAGTGGATAAGATACTTATGGGTAAGAGATAAACCCTTTAGGTACTTCATTAGTGATTCAAGCACCAAAGATTTAGCACTAAGGAAACTCCTGGTGGTTCATCGACCCTCCAAATTTCGGAGTGTCTCTTCCTACTCCTTTAAGTTCATCAATCCACAAGCTTCCAGTGGGTTCCTAAACCTTCGGGAAAGCCACTGCTCTCTAAAATTTTTTAACCCAACAAGCCTCCTTGAGGGTTCTTCAACTAGTTCACTTTCTCCAAAGCTCAATCAAGGTGATATTGATCGTTGCTCTCTTGTTACACCTCCGAATCTTGGAGGAATTTCTCCCAGTGTTCACCATTGTTTCCCTTCTTCAATTGCGCAAGTGCTCAACAAGTTATTTGCTTCCCGACTTGTTTTCATGCCTCCCCAATAAACCAAATGTCTTTATTTTTCCAAAGCTCCACACAGTCAACCTCCTTGGACAACACATCCTATTCAGGTTCTTAAATTTTTGTCCTTTGTCGCTTTTCATTGGAGCTAAAGGACAACCGTGCCTGTCCTTTTCTTTTTCAATTGATTTATTGCATAGTCATCCCATTAAACTTCTCAACTAACCCATGGTTGATGTATTTAATTTCAAAAATTCCTCAAGTAGTCTCCCTCCCCAAGCAACTGGAATCCATGCCCCTTTCTCTCAACCTTTTTTAAATAATTACAATTATTTACAATAAGGAATATTAACCAGGGGTTTTCATGGTCTCTCCCCTTTGGGGAAGAACATCGTCAGTGTTTAATAACCATATATAAAAAACACATGCTTAAAAACCAAGCACTAATGATATGTAGCTTTATACATATAGCTTTGTACAACATTTACAATGTATTTGCATTTGATATACTTAACAAATAAGAAAGGATATGTTGCTTGCATCTAGTCTTCCATTTCCCATGTGGCTTCCTTGGGCCCAAAGTGCCTCCATTGCACTTTGAATTTCTCTATTGCTTGTTTCTAGAGTGCGAGTTGCCTCTGATCTAGGATGCATAAATGTTTTGGTTGGAACACTCCCTCTGGTTCTACCTATAACACAAATAAATCAATTACATGATTAGCATCATGCACATATCTTTTAAGCAATGAAACATGAAAGACATCATGAAGTATTATTGATGGAGGCAAGGCTAGATTATAGGCCACTGGTCTATTCGGGTACTTCATATGGCCCACAAAATCGCGGTGCCAACTTAACACATGACCCAAATTTTAAGGACCTCTTCTTGGGTCTAACTCATAGGAAATTATGTTCCCCAACTTGGAACACTTTGTGAACCATATGATGGTATGCATAGCTCTTTTTCCTGTCCTATGCCACCCTTAGATTCCTTCTAATGGTTTTCATTTCTTTTTCCATGTCCTTCAACCTATCAGTCCCAATAAGGACCCTATTCACTGGATCATTCTAGCTAATAGGAGTATTACAACATGTCCCATAAAGTGCTTCAAATGGGATCATTTTGAGTGATTCCTAATACTGATTGTTAAATGAAAATTCTACAAGTGGAAGATATTCTTCCCACTTCCTTGGCTAGTTCATTACATACATTCTTAGCATGTCCTAAGAATTATGTTTGTCATCTATGTTTTCACATCAATCTATGGATCGTAATTTGTGTTGAATGCTAGCTTAGTTCCTGGTTCTACAAATAGTTCTCTTTAGAATTTTGAAGTGAACTTGGATTCTCTATATGAGATAATATTGTTGGGAACGCCATGAAATCTCACAATTTCCCTTTTTGAAAATTTGAGCCACTTCACTTGTTGAATTTGTAGACTTAACAACGAAGTGAGCCACTTTACTCAATTTGTCAACCGCTACCATGATTGCATCATGTTGTTTAGAAGTCTTTTGAAGCCATGTAATAAAGTCCATAGAAATCACTTCCCACTTCCATTCCAGAATAGGAATAGGATGCAATAAGCCAACTGGGTGCTTGCACTTAGCCTTCATTTGTTGGCATTCTATGCACTTGGAGATGAAATCAACCACCTCCATTTTGAATTTGAGCCAATAGTAAAATTTATTGGTGGTTGTAAGAGTCTTTCGATAACCCGGGTCACCCTAATATGGCTTCATATGAAACTCCTTAAATATCAACTTCTTTATATTGCACTCATTTGGCATATATATTCTATTCTTGAATCAAATTAACCCATTTTCTAAGAGTCAATATTCTTTGTCCTATTCAGCCTTAGACTCTTGCTGCAACTTTTTCTTTAACTGCTGATATTTTTCATCTTGTTGTCCAACATTTTTTATCCTTTATTCAAGGTCAGTTCCATAGGAACTTATGGCTGCTATATGGTTTATTTTCACTCTCTTGCTGAGTGCAACAACCGATCTATTCTCCTTGCCTTTTATATACTTGATTTCAAAATAAAATTCACTGAGCATGGCCAACCATTTGGATTTCCTTGCATTTAATTTAGGCCGATTTAACAAATATTTCAACCCTCCATGATTATCCATTGTAGTAAATTTTCTAACGAAGAGGTAGTGCCTCCACATTTTCAATTTGTGGACGATGGCAGCCAATTCCAAGTCATGAGTTACATAATTTTGTTCATGTTCAATTAAATTTTGAGATTCGTAACAAATCACTTGGCCTTCATGCATCAAGACTCCACCAAGTCCCTCCTACATGAATCTATGCAAACCACAAAATTTTTTCTCGGTTTTCAATTCTTAGTACTGATGCATTGGTTAACCATTGCTTCAATTGATTAAAGCTCGCAACATAATTGACTGTCTATTCAAACTTCTTCTCTTTCTTTTGTAACGCAATAATTGGGTGGCCAATATTGGAGAAGTTTTTGATGAATCTCTGGTATTTGTATTCTAGTCCCATGAAGGACCTAACTTTAGCCACATTCTTAGGGGTTGGCCATTCCATTATGCCTTAACATTTTCTGCCAACTTTTACTCCCTCTTTTGAGATAATGTGTCCCAAATAATGGATCAGTGATTGGAAGAAATCATATTTACCAAGATTTTCATAAAGCTTATGTTCTCTTAGCAATTGTAGTATTGCGGCCAAATGTTCTTCACGTTCCTCCTTGGTCTTTGAATAGACCAAAATTTCATTAACAAAAACCGCTACAAAGTTTTTCAGGTAAGGGCACAACACACTATTCATCAAGCACATGAAAGTTTCAGGGGCATTAGTAAGCCCAAAGGCACTACCACAAACTCATAACTCCCATACCTGGTTCTAAATGGTTTCTTATGAATATATTCATCTTTAATGTTCACTTGATGATAACCCAATTTCAAGTCAGTCTTGGAGAAGACTACTACTCCCCTTAACTAATTGAATAGATCACAAATTCTTGGCAAGGGATACCTATGCTTGATGGTAGCCTTGTTTAGTTGTCTATAGTAAATTCACAACCTAAGTGTGCCATCCTTATTCTTCACAAATAAGACATGTGCTCCCTGTGGAGATATGCGTTGCCTTATGTAGCCCTTTTCTAACATCTCCTTGAGTTGTAACTTCATCTCAATCAATTTTGGTGTACTCATTCTATATGGAGCCTTGGATACTGGAGCTTCTCCTGGCATTAATTCCTTAGAGAAATCCACCTCCCTATGAGGAGGCGACACATGCGTCTCCTCATGAAAGACATCTGAAAACTGTTTTAAATCATGGTATTTCCTCATAACACCACTATTGTCATTCCCAACGTCGCAATTATATTCAACACTGCTAGATATTTTCACACCAAATAAAAGACATCACTTTTTATGTCTTATCTTAGCTTTCATAGCTAAAATTAATTTCACAGACATGCGTTTCAACTTTCTCCTCAATTGCTTTATATTTCTAACACTAGAGTGTCAAGTAATCATTGTAGATGGAGGTACCATAATTTTTTCACGGAAATCCCACAATATTAAGCTTGTTGGGTATGTTATATTCTTTACACATGATGTAGTGGGAGGGGGTCATAAGAGAGATTTCATGGGGCCAGTAGCCCCTTATGTGTCCCCCCTCCCTCCCTAAGTGAAAAACATCAATAGGTTGTTATTAAACGATTTTTCTCAGTATGGTTTTTGTCTCTAATGGTTTAATGGCATGCTATTTTGTGGTCCAAGGTAATGTAATTCCAGTTAAGGAACTATGATTGTATTCTAATATAGGGTTAATAGATTAAGGGTTTAAGATGCTTTGGGATCATATATATTCTAATGTAAACAACGAAGTTGATTGGTGATCAAAATTACAGGTGTGGCACTAAATCATTTGCTAACGTTATTAGTTTGTGTTTCTAGGGTCAATATTTGTGTAATATGTGATTGCCATTCTTTTATTTTTCTATTTATTAAGTATCCATGTATGTGTTGCATTTTTATACAATGTTTAAATTTTGCTATTTTTTAAACAAAAATGAGTAGTATTAGATAAAATATGCGCACAGTCATAACAAATACTCGGGAGTTACATTAATAGAAATAATGTAATCACACTCATATTAATAAAAGTACTTCGTCATTGTAAACCAAGTCATATAAGAGAAATGGGTGTGCTAGGACTCCATGGGTTGGAAAGTGGGTTAAGGGCTAAGGAAAGGGGATTAAGCCAATGGATCTACGCCAAATATTAAAATAATATTAAAGTCCCCATGCACGTGTTTTTATCTGAAATTTCCAAATAGGGGGAATGAATCTCGAAGTGTTCGTGAAGGGACTTCTTGAGGTAACACTTGTCATTTTGGGCACATGCATATATAAAATGAGGATATATCAATTATCAGCTATTCATCCATTCCATCATGAGGATCATCATACTTTCTCTAGGATTTGAATTGAGAAGAATATGAACCCTTTGATATTTTGTTATGCTATGGATCCTATGTGGATTTGGGTGTGTACACTTCTCCTTAGGTTGCCTTACGGAAGGCTAGCTCCTTGGAGAGAAAAGTGCGGGGATAGATTCCCTAGCGTGAGGCCTAAAGGGTTTATAGAGAACCTTGAGGGTAGTTGGGACTCCTCAAGCCACAAGGCACTATGAGTTTCTATCCAACCTACATTGAAGCCCTAGAAGGGTAACAACACAACCTAAGGGACTACAAGGGTAGAGAAGGGAGTGCACTACCTTTACTTGTACAAGATGATGTGGGATGAGAGGCTATAGGTTGGAGTGTTATTGGTGTTTGTTTCCTTGGCCTATAAATTTTTATATTATAAGTGCATGACCATAATTAATTTTGGGTGAGCCTTTGCCTTAGTGGATTGATAACCCCAACATAGGTATGACCCACTGCTAAGATTATTGGAGCAGCAAGGTCTATGGCTAGGTGGAACATCTGATGTCTACAGTCAGTTGGTGTCTAAAAAAATAAAAATCATTATGAAATTGTTTTTATATTCTTATTGTTGTGTTTATATTTTAATATGATTATGGTGAATTTGGGAAAAAACCCTAAACTTTGACTAAAAAATTACTTTAAACTCAAGTCTAGTGAACCTCAGTGGGGTCTAATTCAAGGTGTATAAGTCAAATTCAATGTGCATGGGATCGAATTGGGCCTAAGAAAGCACAAATAGAGCTCTTATGGCGGCCCACATGTCAATTTCAAAAGTTAAGCATTTTGAAAAATTTAAATTTGGGAAATTTGGGGACATTTTCATATAGGTGATGTGGAGGCCACATGGTGAATCACATGGTAGTGAAATGGTGGTAAGTGGCAGGGGCATATTTCCCATGTGGTGGGCCATAGTGGTGAATTAGGAGTCGATGGTGCACCACGGTGGGGCTCGGAGGTCAACGTGGATGTCATGGCATCAAGGTGGTAGCTCTTGATACTAAAAGTGATATTGAGACTTAAAAGGTGGTTTTGGAAATGTTCCAAAGCACTTGACATCAATGAGAGCACATGATCCATCAATGGTATGGGGTTAGAGGAATAAACCTCCTTCCTAATTCAACCCCTTTGATCCAACCCTATCGTTGATATGATCGAGGTTGATCTCCACCATCAGATCTTGGGTTCTAGGGAAGTAAAAGCATGAGATGAGACCAACCCATCATAATAAAAGTAGAAGGGTGCCAAGTGGATAGGTGGTAGATGGGTTGGGATGGCTCAAATAACAAAAAAAGAAAGAAAAATATAAATAAAGAAAAATGAAAGGAAAGGAAAGATAAAGGAAACGAGAGAGGAGAAGAAAGAGAAGGAGGAAGGAGGAAGGGTATGTAATTAGGGGATGATAAGATATTATGTGGAAGGGATGGTGACATGACACCACCTAAGGGTGTCACATGGATCCAAATGGCACATTATTGCTACATCAATAAAATGCCATATAATTTTCTTATGATTTTATGGAACCTAAACTTTTGGGGTTGTTTTGAAGCCCTAAACATTTATTTTTTTGGGAAATTATGAGGCTTAGGTGTACCTTTATAACACCAAGTCCATGTTTTTAAATAATATATCTTATTGAATCTTTGGCCCATTGTGATAAGGCTCAAGGAGTAGCTTCTCCCACCCTTGTGGAGTCTCGGCTCTTGCTAAGTCATAAATGCTTGGTATATCTGGCTTATGAGTTGTTGGATATACTCTTGGCGTTATAGTGGCAACAACTAGGTTTGATCTTGGGCCTCACCTAAATTATTCCAATGATTTACTGATTCACCATGGTAAAAAGTAATAATATATCTCAATGAGAGCGTTCCAACAAGCTCAAGAAAAACACAATTAATATGCAATAGTTATGCCTAGAACAATATCTAAAGAGGAATAAAGTACCAACTCACTTCCAAGAGACACAATTTCATGCCTAGAGATTAGAATGGAGTATGGAAGTAGTCATTGGATAGAGGAATCCACCAATCGAATCAAAATTGGGATTTGAATATCTAGACCTCAAAAAATCAGTATAAAAATGCTTGGTTGAGTTAAATGGCAAATTGGAAAAATTGACCAACTTTGATAGGCCATAACTTTGAACCCAAAGTTCATATTAGGGAAAAATGAGTAATCAATGAAAGGTTTCAAAAGAGAAAAAGTTATTAATCCACCTAGAATTCTGAATTGACTAGTACAATCTCTCAAGAAAATGAAAGAAGGTTTGGTGGCCTAGCAGAGCAAAAGAGTCCATGATTTCATATAAATGCGGGTTTTCCTTAAATATAAATTTTATTTGTTGTATGAACATCGTAAAATTAGATACAAATAGAACATAGCAATTTCAAAATGAGGACCAAGCACATTGAAGATGCACAAGGGTATTATAGCCTTGAGGAGGAAGTCAAATGAATGAATATTAGTTTGGGCAATGCTAAGACATGTTCAAATGAGCATAAAGAGGGAATAAAGAGAACAAAGAGTTGTTGGAGACATTGATGAGTCTCAAGATGGTGATGCTTAGCTATAGGGATAATAATGAAAGGCTTGTCATATCCAAAGAAGAGAAAAAGAACCTCAATACTTAGATTCTTCAAAGTATAAACACTTTGTAAAAGCAAATAAACACAAAATTAGATTTAAGGAAAGCAAAGAAGATTAAATCTCATGTCATGAGGGAAGATGTCAAAGGATCAATGCATTCCAGAATTGCTAGTAGGCATTAGCAACCACTCACCATGACATTCAACTAAAATGGATTATGCATTTTTAGAATCTAAAAGTAGCCTAAGCTTGTTACCAATTAGACATCAAAGGATAAGATTTAAGATGGATAATTTGCAAAGAGAGCTTAGGATGATTAAGCATCCTACATTTGATGGTGACCATAAGAAGGGTGAGGATGTAAAGTCTTGGTTGTTGAGTATGAGGAAAAATCTCCAAATATACAATTACTCATTCAATTCGAAGGTCGTAATTACAATTTATCATTTGCAAGGCAAGGCATTAATGTGGTGGGACCAACTCAGACAAGTTAATCATTTGGTGGAAAGAGGATATTTTGGAAGCAGTTCATGAGGTATTTCTCAAAGAAGTATTTGTTTAAGCACTACCTATGACAAAAGATGCAAGTTTTCTTTGAACTCAATTTTGAGACCATGATATTGGAGGAGTATGAAAGAAAATTCCTTGAACTATTGAGGTATGTCAATGCCATTAAGGATGAGAAGGTGAAAATCCAAAGTTTCTAAGTGGATTACCTTCTTTTGATAGTGAAAAAATCAGATTTGATGCTACCCGGGCTTTAGAAGAAGCTATTAGGAAGGCAAGTACCTCTATGAGAAAAATAAAAGCAAGCCAATTTATTAAAAGGCTTGGGATGACAAGAAGAAAGAATAGATGGAGTAAATGAAGAAATGGTACTATTAAGCACTAGAAAAATCCTCATATTAAGCATAAATCTCACATAAATCCCTAACTAGTGAACGCTATATTTCTAATTTTATATTAGTGTTTTTGGCTAGACACTTAATTATAATTGTACCATTTGTATCCTATAAATGATAGGGAGACCGAGTTTCTCATCTCACTTTTTGTACATTTGTTCCACTGTAAAAGGAGTTTGAGGCTTATATTTCACTCATATTTATTTCTTAATGCATGGATCTTCTTATCTTTATATTTTTAGGCTATTTTGGTATTTGTTGCCTAACATTTGGTCTCGAAGCTTACAATCTTAGTGTTTTGCTCCTTCAATCAAGACATATTGGAAATTTTGCTATATTTTTTGGGGGAAATTTAAAATACCTTAATTTTGAGGAGACTGAGACAAAATATTAGTATATATGTGGTAAAATTTTAAGCTCTAGTTTGTTATATCTTGTGGTAGTTATGATTTTTTACTAGTCCTGAAGTTGGTGTCAAACAAGTCGTTGGGGAATTTTTCTATAACATACTTTTGGAGAAGTTTCAAACTGTGATTTTTTCAAGAACACATATCATATTATTATAGACCAAACTTTTATGCTTATAAGAGGTCAAATTTTGTAGATACATTAGGACAAAGATTAGCCATCTAAACAATTTCTAAATTAGGGTTTAAAAGGCGTGTAGCTTACAATTGACATAAGTTTTGATTGGAAGATATATTTTTTGCGATTCAAAATTTGTGAGAAAGAGGAAAAAGAGGAGCATTATTATTTTCCACATGGCTCCAAAGGGTGCTCCAAAAATTACTTCACCAACTAAACCTTTAGATAGCTCAACCATAAATCAAGAACAAAGAAAATGGATTTTTCACTGTATGAATCCCATGGAAAATAAGTTGGGAAAATCAACAGATCAAAAGGAAGATAACATGGAAAAGTTACTGGATCAAAGGATAAATTCCATGAATCAAAGGATAGATTCCATGAATCAAAACATGGATAAAATGATGCAACATTCACAAAATTTTCTCTTACATCCCATGGATGAGTGATTCCCTACAACAAATATCAAAACACAAGGAAATGATGAAAGTGTGGAGGAAATAAAGATTTGAATCTTGGAAAAATGATTATTCATCACTTCAAGATCCACAGTGTGGGGAATTTAATGCAACACTAAGGAACTACCTAATTCCCAAGAGTAATATGAGAAAATTTGATCGTAAAGATCTTATAACATGGATATTCTAGATGGAGCAATTTTTTGATCTACACCAAGTGCCAACTTTACAAAAGGTAACTTTTGTGGCATTTTATTTAGAACTTGATCATTTTTTTGGTATCAATGGTTTTATGACTAAAAAAAAAAAAAAAAAAACAAACAAACAAACAAACAAACAAACAAAAACAAAACAAAACAAAAACAAAAACAAACAAAACAAAAACAAAAACAAAAACAAAAACAAAAACAAAAAAACAAAACAAAACAAAAAAACAAAACAAAAACTACTCTATAACCTCTTCATCCAATTTTATGAATGAATTGATAACACATTTTGTAGATATTAAGAGAAACACATTCTTTGTGCAATTGATAAATATTTAGCAAAAAAGTTCAATTATATAGCACATTCAACAATTCCAAAAGCTCTGTCTCAAGGTAAAGAACATTCTAGAGAATGATTTGTTAAATCTATTTATGGGTACTTTAAAGAGGAACTTTCAACATAAGGTGTGTCTCGTCGAACTTAAATCCACAAAGCATGCTTTCAGTATGGCAATGAAATTAAGAAACAAAAATATGCCAACCAAAAGTGTGGTCACTAACAACTATATATGCACCATATTCCCTCTCCTAGTCTCACTCAATCGATCGAGTTAACACCTCAACAAATGATTGAAATAAGAGTTAAGGGACTGTTTAAATTGTGACATCAAGTATAGTAAAGGTCATAGATGTGGCGAGAAGAAATTCTTTTACATAGATGTGAAAGGGTGGAAGATTAATAATTGGAACAATCACAAGATATATAACTAGAAGAGATTGTTCCAATCATATCATGTCACGAATTGGTCAATGTTAATACTCCACAAATCCTCAATATATATCATGTCATGAATTGGTCAATGTTAATACTCCACAAATCCTCAATATATAAGGATATATCAAAAAGAAAAAGGTAACAATGTTGATTGATTTTGGGAGTACCCATAACTTCATCGGTCACAAATTAGGGAAACTTCTCAATTGCTTTCTATTTCTAACACTAGAGTGTCAAGTAATCATTGTAGATGGAGGTACCATAATTTTTTCACGGAAATCCCACAATATTAAGCTTGTTGGGTATGTTATATTCTTTACACATGATGTAGTGGGAGGGGGTCATAAGAGAGATTTCATGGGGCCAGTAGCCCCTTATGTGTCCCCCCTACCTCCCTAAGTGAAAAACATCAATAGGTTGTTATTAAATGATTTTTCTCAGTATGGTTTTTGTCTCTAGTGGTTTTATGGCATGCTATTTTGTGGTCCAAGGTAATGTAATTCTAGTTAAGGAACTATGATTGTATTCTAATATAGGGTTAATAGATTAAGGGTTTTAGATGCTTTGGGATCATATATATTCTATTGTAAACAACGAAGTTGATTGGTGATCAAAATTACAGGTGTGGCACTAAATCATTTGCTAATTTTATTAGTTTGTGTTTCTAGGGTCAATCTTTGTGTAATATGTGATTCCCATTCTTTTATTTTTCCATTTATTAAGTATCCATGTATGTGTTGCATTTTTATACAATGTTTAAATTTTGTTATTTTTTAAACAAAAATGAGTAGTATTAGATAAAATATGTGCACAGTCATAACAAATCCTCGGGAGTTACATTAATAAAAATGATGTAATCACACTCATATTAATAAAATTACTTCATCACTATAAACCAAGTCATAAGAGAAATGGGTGTGCTAGGACTCCATGGGTTGGAAAGTGGGTTAAGGGCTAAGGAAAGGGGATTAAGCCAAGGGATCTAAGCCAAATATTAAAATAAGATTAAAGTCCCCATGCACGTGTTTTTATCTGAAATTTCCAAATAGGGGGAATGAATCTCCAAGTGTTGGTGAAGGGAATTCTTGAGGTAACACTTGTCATTTTGGGCACATGCATATATAAAATGAGGATATATCAATTATCAACTATTCATCCATTCCATCATGGGGATCATCATACTTTCTCTAGGATGTGAATTGAGAAGAATATGAACCATTTGATATTTTTTTATGCTATGGGTCCTATGTGGATTTGGGTGTGTACACTTCTCCTTAGGTTGCCTTACGGAAGGCTAGCTCCTTGGAGAGAAAAGTGAGGGGATAGATTCCCTAGAGTGAGGCCTAAAGGGTTTATAGAGAACCTTGAGGGTAGTTGGGACTCCTCAAGCCACAAGGCACTATGAGTTTCTATCCAACCTACATAGAAGCCCTAGAAGGGTAGCAACACAACCTAAGGGACTACAAGGGTAGAGAAGGGAGTGCACTACCTTAACTTGTGCAAGATGATGGGGGATGAGAGGCTATAGGTTGGAGTGTTATTGGTGTTTGGTGCCTTGGCCTATAACTTTTTATACTATAAGTGCATGACCATAATTAATTTTGGGTGAGCCTTTGCCTTGGTGGATTGATAACCCCAACACAGGTATGACCCATTGCTAAGATTATTGGAGCAACAAGGTCTATGGCTAGGTGGAACATCTGAAGTCTACAGTCAGTTGGTGTCTAAAAAAATAAAAATTATTATGAAATTGTGTTTATATTCTTATTGTTGTGTTTATATTTTAATATGATTATGGTGAATTTGGGAAAAACCCCTAAACTTTGACTAAAAAGTTACTTCAAACTCAAGTTGAGTGAACCTCAGAGGGGTCTAATTCAAGGTGTATAAGCCAAATTCAATGTTGCTGGGATCGAATTGGGCCTAAGAAATCACAAACAGAGCTCTTATGGCGGCCCACATGTTAATTTCAAAAGTTAAGCATTTTGAAAAATTTAAATTTGGGAAATTTGGGGACATTTTCATATAGGTGATGTGGAGGCCACATGTTGAATCACATGGTAGTGAAATGGTGGTAGGTGACAGGGGTATATTTCCCATGTGGTGGGCCACGGTGGTAAATTAGGAGTTGATGGTGCACCACGGTGGGGCTTGGAGGTCGACGTGGATGTCATGGCATCAAGGTGGTAGCTCTTGATACTAAAAGTGATATTGAGACTTAAAAGTGGTTTTGGAAATGTTCCAAACCACTTGACATCAATGATAGCACATGAACCCCTTTGATCCACCCCAATCGTTGATATGAGTGAGGTTGATCTCCACCATCAGATCTTGGGTTCTAGGGAAGTAAAAGCATGAGATGAGACCAACCCATCATAATAAAAGTAGAAGGGTGCCAAGTGGATAGGTGGTCGATAGGTTGGGATGGCTCAAAAAACAAAAAAAGAAAGAAAAACATAAGTAAAAAAAAATGAAAGGAAAGGAAAAATAAAGGAAACGAGAGAGGAGAAGAAGGAGAAGGAGGAAGGAGGAAGGGTATATAACTAGGGGATGATAAGATATTAGGTGGAAGGGATGGTGACATGACACCAGCTTAGGGTGTCACGTGGATCCAAATGGCACATTATTGCTACATCAATAAAATGCCATATAATTTTCTTATGATTTTATGGAACCTAAACTTTTGGGGTTGTTTTGAAGCCCTAAACATTTATTTTTTTGGGAAATATGAGGCTGAGGTGTACCTTTATGATACCAAGGACATGTTTTTAAATAATATATCTTATTGAATCTTTGGCCCATTGTGATAAGGCTCAAGGAGTAGCCTCTCCCACCCTTGTGGAGTCTCGGCTCTTGCTAAGTCATAAATGCTTGGTATTTCTAGCTTGTGAGTTGTTGGATATACTCTTGGCGTTATAGTGGCAACAACTAGGTTTGATCTTGGGCCTCACCTAAATTATTCCAACGATTTACTAATTCACCATGGTAAAAAGTAATAATATATCTCAATGAGAGCGTTCCAACAAGCTCAGGCAAAACAAATTTAATATGCAATAGTTATGCCTAGAACAATATCTAAAGAGTAATAAAGTACCAACTCACTTCGAAGAGACAAAATTTCATGCCTAGAGATTAGAATGGAGTATGGAAGTAGTCATTGGATAGAGGAATCCACCAATTGAATCAAAATTGGGATTTGAATATCCAGACCTCAAAAATCAGTATAAAAATGCTTGGTTGAGTTAAATGGCAAATTGGGAAAATTGACCAACTTTGATAGGCCATAACTTTGAACCCAAAGTTCATATTAGGGAAAAATGAGTAATCAATGAAAGGTTTCAAAAGAGAAAAAGTTATTAATCCACCTAGAATTCTGAATTGACTAGTACAATTTCTCAAGAAAATGAAAGAAGGTTTGGTGACCTAGCAGAGCAAAAGAGTCCATGATTTCATATAAATGCAAGGTTTTCCTTAGATATAAATTTTATTTGTTGTATGAACATTGCAAAATTAGATACAAATAGAACAGAGCAATTTCAAAATGAGGACCAAGCACATTGAAGATGCACAAGGGTATTATAGCCTCGAGGAGGAAGCCAAATGAATGAATATTAGTTTGGGCAATGCTAAGACATGTTCAAATGAGCATAAAGAGGGAATAAAGAGAACAAAGAGTTGTTGGAGACATTGATGAGTCTCAAGATGGTGATGCTTAGTTATAGGGATAATAATGAAAGGCTTGTCATATCCAAAGAAGAGAAAAAGAACCTCAATAATTAGATTCGTCAAAGTATAAACCCTTTGTAGAAGCAAATAAACACAAAATTAGATTCAACGAAAGCAAAGGAGAATAAATCTCATGTCATGAGGGAAGATGTCAAAGGATCAATGCTTTCCAGAATTGCTAGTAGGCATTAGCAACCACTCACCAAGACATTCAACTAAAATGGATTATGCATTTTTATAATCTAAAAGTAGCCTAAGCTTGTTACCAATTAGACATCAAAGAATAAGATTTAACACAAATAATTTGCAAAGAGAGCTTAGGATGATTAAGCATCCTACATTTGATGGTGACCATAAGAAGGGTGAGGATGTAAAGTCTTGGTTGTTGAGGATGAGGAAAAATCTCCAAATATACAATTACTCGTTCAATTCGAAGGCCATAATTACAATTTATCATTTGCAAGGCAAGGCATTAACGTGGTGGGACCAACTCAGACAAGTTAATCATTTGGTGGAAAGAGGATATTTTGGAGGCAGTTCATGAGGTATTTCTCAAAGAAGTATTTGTTTAAGCACTACTATGACAAAAGATGCAAGCTTTCTTTGAACTCAATTTTGAGACCATGATATTGGAGGAGTATGAAAGAAAATTCCTTGAACTATTGAGGTATGTAAATGCCACTAAGGGTGAGAAGGTGAAAATCCAAAGTTTCTAAGTGGATTACCTTCTTTTGATAGTGACAAAATCAGATTTGATGCTCCCGAGGCTTTGGAAGAAGCTATTAGGAAGGCAAGTACCTCTATGAGAAAAATAAAAGCAAGCCAATTTATTAAAAGGCTTGGGATGACAAGAAGAAAGCATAGATGGAGCAAATGAAGAAATTATACTATTAAGCACTAGAAAAATCCTCATATTAAGCATAAATCTCACATAAATCCCTAACTAGTGAACGTTATATTTCTAATTTTATATTAGTGTTTTTGGCTAGACCCTTTAATTATAATTGTACCATTTGTATCCTATAAATGATAGGGAGACCGAGTTTCTCATCTCACTTTTTGTTCATTTGTTCTACTGTAAAAGGAGTTTGAGGCTTATATTTCACTCATATTTATTTCTTAATGCATGGATCTTCTTATCTTTATATTTTTAGGCTATTTTGGTATTTGTTGCTTAACATTTGGTCTCGAAGCTTACAATCTTAGAGTTTTGCTCCTTCAATCAAGACATATTGGAAATTTTGCTATATTTTTTGGGGGGAAATTTAAAATACCTTAATTTTGAGGAGACTGAGACAAAATATCAATATATATGTGGTAAAATTTTAAGCTCTAGTTTGTTATATCTTGTGGTAGTTATGATTTTTGACTAGTCCTAAAATTGTTGTCAAACAAGTCATTGGGGAATTTTTCTATAACTTACTTTTGGAGAAGTTTCAAACTGTGATTTTTCAAGAACACACATCATATTATTATAGACCAAATTTTTATGCTTATAAGAGGTCAAATTTTGTAGATACATTAGGACAAAGATTAGCCATCTAAACAATTTCTAAATTAGGGTTTAAAAGGCATGTAGCTTATCATTGACATAAGTTTTGATTGGAAGATATATTTTTTGCGATTCAAAATTTGTGAGAAAGAGGAAAAAGAGGAGCATTATTATTTTCCACATGGCTCCAAAGGGTGCTCCAAAAATTAATCACCAACTAAAACTTTAGATAGCTCAACCATAAATCAAGAACAAAGAAAAGGGATTTTTCACTGTATGAATCCCATGGAAAAGAAGTTGGGAAAATCAACAGATCTAAAGGAAGATAACATGGAAAAGTTATTGGATCAAAGGATAAATTCCATGAATCAAAGGATAGATTCCATGAATAAAAACATGGATAAAATGATGCAACATTCACAAAAAATTCTCTTACATCCCATGGATGACTGATTCCCTACAAAAAATATCAAAACACAAGGAAATGATGAAAGTGTGGAGGAAATAAAGATTTGAATCTTAGAAAAATGATTATTCATCACTTCAAGATCCACACCATCGGGAATTTAATGCAACACTAAGGAACTACCTAATTCCCAAGATTAATGTGAGAAAATTTGATCGTAAAGATCTTATAACATGGATATTCTAGATGGAGCAATTTTTTGATTTACACCAAGTGCCAACTTTACAAAAGGTAAATTTTGTAGCTTTTTATTAGAACTTGATCATTCTTTTGGTATCAATGGTTTTATGACTGAAAAAAATAACTCTATCACCTCTTCATCCAATTTTATGAATGAATTGATAACACATTTATAGAGCACATTCAACAATTCCAAAAGCTCTGTCTCAAGGTAAAGAACAATTCCAGAGAATGATTTGTTAAATCTCTTTATGGGTACTTTAAAGGGGAACTTTCAACATAAGGTGTGTCTCGTCGAACCTAAATCCACAAAGCATGCTTTTAGTATGGCAATGAAATTGGAAAACAAAAATATGTCAACCAAAAGTGTGGTCACTAACAACTATATATGCACCATATTCCCTCTCCTAGTCTCACTCAATCAATCGAGTTGACACCTCAACAAATGATTGAAAGAAGAGTAAAGGGACTGTTTAAATTGCGACATCAAGTATAGTAAAGGTCATAGATGTGGCGAGAAGAAATTCTTTTACATAGATGTGAAAAGGTGGAAGATTAATAATTGGAACAATCACAAGATATAGAACTAGAAGAGATTGCTCCAATCATATCATGTCACGAATTGGTCAATGTTAATACTCCACAAATCCTCAATATATAAGGATATATCAAAAAGAAAAAGGTAACAATGTTGACTGATTTTGGGAGTACCCATAACTTCATCGGTTACAAATTAGGGAAACTTCTCAATTGCTTTGTATTTCTAACACTAGAGTGTCAAGTAATCATTGTAGATGGAGGTACCATAATTTTTTCACGGAAATCCCACAATATTAAGCTTGTTGGGTATGTTATATTCTTTACACATGATGTAGTGGGAGGGGGTCATAAGAGAGATTTCATGGGGCCAGTAGCCCCTTATGTGTCCCCCCTCCCTCCCTAAGTGAAAAACATCAATAGGTTGTTATTAAACGATTTTTCTCAGTATGGTTTTTGGCTCTAGTGGTTTTATGGCATGCTATTTTGTGGTCCAAGGTAATGTAATTCCACTTAAGGAACTATGATTGTATTCTAATATAGGGTTAGTAGATTAAAGGTTTTGGATGCTTTGTGATCATATATATTCTATTGTAAACAACGAATTTGATTGGGGATCAAAATTACAGGTGTGGCACTAAATCATTTGCTAATTTTCTTGGTTTAATATAATTAAAATAAGATTAAAGTCCCCATGCACGTGTTTTTACCTTAAATTTCCAAATAGGGGAACGAATCTCCAAGTGTTGGTGAAGGGACTTCTTGAGGTAACACTCGTCATTTTGGCCAAATGCATATATAAAATGAGGATATATCAATTATCAACTATTCATCCATTCCATCATGGGGATCATCATACTTTCTCTAGGATGTGAATTGAGAAGAATATGAACCCTTTGATATTTTGTTATGCTATGGATCCTATGTGGATTTGGGTGTGTACACTTCTCCTTAGGTTGCCTTACGGAAGGCTAGCTCCTTGGAGAGAAAAGTGAGGGGATAGATTCCCCAGAGTGAGGCCTAAAGGGTTTATAGATAATCTTGAGGGTAGTTGGGACTCCTCAAGCCACAAGGCACTATGAGTTTCTATCCAACCTACATTGAAGCCCTAGAAGGGTAGCAACACAACCTAAGGGACTACAAGGGTAGAGAAGGGAGTGCACTACCTTGACTTGTGCAAGATGATGGGGGATAAGGGGCTATAGATTGGGTGAGCCTTTGCCTTGGTGGATTGATAACTCCAACACAGGTATGACCCACTACTAAGATTATTGGAGCAGCAAGGTCTATGGCTAGGTGGAACAACTGATGTCTACAGTCAGTTGGTGTCTAAAAAAATAAAAATTATTATGAAATTGTTTTTATATTCTTATTGTTGTGTTTATATTTTAATATGATTATGGTGAATTTGGGAAAAACCCCTAAACTTTGACTAAAAAATTACTTCAAACTCAAGTCTAGTGAACCTCAGAGGGGTCTAATTCAAGGTGTATAAGTCAAATTCAATGTGCATGGGATCGAATTGGGCCTAAGAAAGCACAAATAGAGCTCGTATGGCGGCTCACATGTCAATTTCAAAAGTTAAGCATTTTGAAAGATTTAAATTTGGGAAATTTGGGGACATTTTCATATAGGTGATGTGGAGGCCACATGTTGAATCACATGGTAGTGAAATGGTGGTAGGTGGCAGGGGCATATTTTCCATGTGGTGGGCCACAGTGGTAAATTGGGAGTCGATGGTGCACCACGATGGGGCTTGGAAGTCGACGTGGATGTCATGGCATCAAGGTGGTAGCTGCCAATACTAAAAGTGATATCGAGACTTAAAAAGTGGTTTTGGAAATGTTCCAAAGCACTTGACATCAATGAGAGCACATGATCCATCAATGGTATGGGGTTAGAGGAATAAACCTCCTTCCTACTTCAACCCCTTTGATCCACCCCAATCGTTGATATGAGCGAGGTTGATCTCCACCATCAGATCTTGGGTTCTAGGGAAGTAAAAGCATGAGATGAGACCCACCCATCATAATAAAAGTAGAAGGGTGCTAAGTGGATAGGTTGTTATTAAACGGTTTTTCTCAGTATGGTTTTTGTCTCTAGTGGTTTTATGACATGTTATTTTGTGGTCCAAGGTAATGTAATTCTAGTTAAGGAACTATGATTTTATTCTAATATAGGGTTAATAAATTAAGGGTTTTGGATGCTTTGGGATCATATATATTCTATTGTAAACAATGAAGTTGATTGGTGGTCAAAATTACAGGTGTGGCTCTAAATCATTTGCTAATTTTCTTGGTTTGTGTTTCTAGGGTCAATCTTTGTGTAATATGTGATTGCCATTCTTTTATTTTTCTATTTATTCCATGTATGTGTTGCATTTTTATACAATGTTTAAATTTTGTTATTTTTTAAACAAAAATGAGTAGTATTAGATAAAATCTGCGCACAGTCATAACAAATACTCGGGAGTTACATCATCTGAATTTATTCTGATTGTATGCCTTAAGCATTATTGACCTTCAACTAAAAAAGACCCAAAATCATAGACCGACCAAAACATACCAAGATCAGTCTCTGATCATAATTACTTGATTACAAAGAGAAAACTAGACAATTGTAGTAGACATACTATTATCCCATCACTACATTCTATAACAGGATTAGTTCGATTCTTCCATATACAAGAGACAAAATGCCAAACATTTGAGAAAGGTTGTTGGAGGAGCTAATCGATGGTTGGGGCAGGCTTATTAAGATATGTATCATGATTTCCAGTTTTATCCTTGTGTTGGCTTGGCTCCAATAGGATTTCTTTGTTGAATTTAAGATCCTTCACGGTGCTTCTAAGGGCATCTACTTCATCAAACATACGAGAGAACTAGAATTAGAGAGACATGAGATCGCCTGAGAACTTAATCTATGAGTGAGACATATGCCAAAATTTAACCTACAAATCATAGTCAACCTTATGAAGAGCATCAAGATTGGATAAACAATGGGAGTAAACGTTGTCTGTTGCCAAGGAGTCAAAATCTGAATCAAAATTCATTGCACTTCTCTGAGCAAGAGTAAGACCTGGATAAGGGACAAAGGAAATCAATTTTTGAAAACTTCCAGTACCTTCCCAAGAGATGACACATGGTAGTAAACAAATGATTTTTCAATTCAGAATTGCATGCACTTTATAATTGAACTTGATTCCAAAAATATTTGCAGAAGCCACCCAAATATTAGAGCAATTCTTAATTACTTTTCCTATCCTTATTCTAAGACTCAGAATAGGGCATATCTTTGGCAATTTCCAATCCAATAGAGATAGTTATCAAAGCAAGATAAAGGGGAATAACTCGTACCTCCCGAGTATGCTGAGCTGATAGGCTTAAAGTGAAAGCACCCTAGAATTCTTGTATTTTCCCTTGAGCCAACAAGTCTGAAGCGCCAGATAATCTGCGAGTAAGGATGCTTAACCCACCCAGACACTAAATTAGAAAGAAGAATCCTCAAGTGGAGCTCTTTGCAGAGCTTCCAATAGTGTATTTGTCTTAATTCCACAGTTTATACTGAGAGCCAAACCAGAGTCGAAATCGAAGTTAATTGGGAATATTTCTCCCTTGAGGAAAATAACACAGAATGAGGTGAATCTGAAATGATGCCTCTTATAATTTAAAGCTCCAATCAATATCAATTGACACGAGATCTACCTCCTAGACATTAAATTTTGTTGTGCATAAGAAATCAATCATTGTTTTGTGTGAAGCGAAATTCCAATGAGAAAAAACTTAGCTGAACTCCAAGTAGGATATCTAAAGTGGGGCTCAAAGATTCTTTCACCTCACATTACAAAAATCTTCAACAACATCATACGACAAGGGCTCCCTACAGATTGGACAACTAGCCTGGCAATACCTCTTTTCAAGAGTGGTGACGTCAATAATCCCTCCAATTATAATACCATCATGATAAACCCTTTGTTTAAAAAGCTATTTGGAAGCATGCTAGAAAACAAAACTAGCAAGTGGGTAGAAGAAAGAGATAAGTGTACTAAAGGGCAAGTAGGTTTTAGACCTAAACATTCCTCAGTTGATCATTGTATAACTTTAAGGCACATCATTGAAAAAGTTTGGGAGAAAAAGGAAGAAGTCTTTTGTTGCTTTGTTGATTTCAGAAAAGTGTTTGACTCGATTCTTAGGGATAAGCTTTGGGACAGAATGGAGGAACTTGGGGTTCCGAAACATTTGAGAGTAGTTGTGCATAGGCTGTATGAAGAGGTGAAATTCAAAATTAGAACTTAAGCAGGCATTTCTGAAAGTTTTAGAAGTGATATCGGGGTCAAGCAAGGTTGCCCATTGTATCCTACCCTTTTTGGTTTATATATCGACAAGCTTGAGGAGTGGTTAAATTCGCAAGGGTGTGATGGTATCTATTTGGGTAAGTTTGTTTAAGGCTTCTTTTGTATGCAAATGACCTTATTTTGATTGCTAAATCAGCTCTTGGTTTGCAAGAGCACTTACTATCCCTTGAGCATTTTTGTAGAAGTGTGGGGATGCAAGTCAATATCAACAAAACAAAAGTAGTGGATTTCTCTAAGAAAAGAAAACATAACCAGCATAAGTTCTACTTTGAAGGCAACATTTTGGAAGAAGTTACGAATTACAAATACCTCGGAATTGGCTTCAACAAAAATCTAAGCTGGAATGGTTGTAGAAAGAAAAGAATTTTGGGGAGTTGGAAAGTATTTTATGCTTTTCAAAATAAGTGTAGAGAGGCAGAGTTATGGGACTAGAAAAACACTCAAACTCTTTTTGGGCTTTTAGTGATTCCAATGATTCTCTATGGTTGTGAACTATGGGTCAACAATACATTCGACATGTAGTGGAGATAAATTAAGAAAATTCAGAAGCTTTTGATTACAAACAAATTTAAGATTAAAGTGCAGTTCCTTATGCTATCTTGTTAAGTGAAACAGGGACTGCTCCTATTGAAGCAATTTCTATGGTGCGAGTCATAAGGTATTTAAAAAAAATTGAGCAAATGGAAGAGGGTAGATGGCCTAAGGTTGTCTTTAATGATAGGTTGTGCAAGAGCAAAAAAACTTGGATGCAACAATAACAAATGGTTTAGTAAATGGGGTATTTGCTTGAACGCGTGTCCCATAAACACCAATGAGATAAAATATTTTCTTATGGAAAATTTCCACTAGTGTACTTGGGATAAGGAGCTAGGAAGAAAGAAAAATTACTATATTGAAGTGGTTAATCCCATTCATAGTCATCAACCAAAAGCATACATAGAGGCCAATATCTCTTGGAGAGCCAAAATTCTTATTGCTTAGTTAAGGACTAATTCTCATCAACTCCATTGTGAAATAGGGCACTAGAAAAGGCCAAAGGAAGTGTGGGAAGAAAGAGTATGCATTTTTTGTTCTTCCAGAAAAGTGGAAACATAAAAACATTTCATTTTAAAATGTGAGGCCTTCAAAGACAAGAAGGAAAATTATGCAGATATGCTGGCAGCTAGCTCTTGGGATAATCTATTTAGTGAGGGGTTTGTTGAGAAGCTGGGAGCATTTATTTTGAAGCTTCACAAAAAAGGGTCAAATAGATCAAGCAAATGAAGAAGCAATCTGTCCCAGAGGCTATCTTTAGCCTCGTGGACGTTAAAATAATTTCCTTCTTCTTTCTTCTATGATTTTTAATATTTCAAGCATGTGAGACAGGGAATAAGGACCTTACATGATGATGAGTGAGGTGAGTTGACACGTTTCTAATGGAGAATATGCTAACAATAAACCGCACTTAAACCAACATTAGATTGGGATCATTATTACTATGGGATGGAAATGATTGTGATGAGAGGAGCTTGAGGCGAGGTGAATAAATATAGATGCCAAGCGCTACTTTCACATCGACCTCCATGTTCTTAGTCCTAAGGGTGTGAAAAAATATCTTTGACCAAAACATTGCCAAAACACTTCTAATTCTCTAAAGTATCCTATCTAGAGAGTTGTCTTTCGTGTTCCTTCCATAAATGAGGTATTGAATCAAGAGTAAGGAATCACCTAATATAATGATACCATCCACACCTTTTTCTTTGGCAATGAGCAAACCCTGAAGAAGTCCATAAATTTCAACTTGGTTGTTTGATCTTCTTCCAAAGCCCCAAGAAAACTTGAATTCAATTATTCCCCCAGGATTGATTAGAATCCCTCCCCCTCCTACCACCCCTTACAATATTTAAAATTTACAAATCTCAATAGTCGGGAATATTTATTTGATAGTTCCATGATTGTAATCCAAAGGGCTGGTGTTGATGTTATATTAAGGGTTCAATGGTTACTCATTAGGAATAGTGGCCTCTGATTTTCAAAATATTTTTATTAGATTTTCCTTAAAAGGTAAGGAAGTTGAGCATGGAGGGATCTAAGGGAAATCTTGTAAAATAATAAGTTCTTACATCATGGAAAAATTTCTAAAAAAGGGACACCATGGTTTAATTGCATAATTGTGCTCACTAGATGTTTGAACATCTATGTCCTCTACTCTAGTGGATCTCCAAAAAGTTATTTACAATTATTTCAAGCCATTTGAAGAGATGCCTAAGGGTCTTTTACTGTTCAGAGATCATGATCATACTACTCATTTGCAAACAAAAAGTGTATCACCTAACATTAGGCCTTATAGGTAACCCATGTGCACAAACGAATGAGATTGAATATATGATTCAAAAGATGTTAGAGGTTGACACCATTCAACCTAATTGATTTTTTTTTCTCTCTTCATTAGTGGCGATGGTTGCAAAAAGGGATGGTTCATAGTGTATATGTCAAGATTATAAACAACTCAACAAAATAATTGTCAAAGATGAGTTTCCTATTTCTATCATTGATGAATTATTGGGTGAAATGCAAGGAGTAAATTTCTTTACTAAGTTGGATCTTCATCCAAAATATGATTGAATTAGAATGAGACAAGGAGACATTCCCAAAATAGCCTTTAGAACACATGACGATCATTATGATTTTTTTGGTTATAACATTTTGCCTTACCAATGCACATTCAACATTTCAAAACTCAGTGAATTCTATTTTCAAAGAATTCTGTAGAACATATGTATTGGCATTTTTCTTATGATATACTAATTTATAGCAAATATTGGGAAGAACATATATAACATGTTGACAAGGTCTTAAAACTCTTGGAGGAGTAATACTTGTATGCAAAGCCTTCAAAGTGTGTCTTTGGGGCTCAAAAAGTGGAATATGCGAGTCATATTGTATCTCGGGAATGTGTCAAAGTGAACCTTGACAAAATTAAAGCTATGATGGAATGACAAATTCCCAAAAGCTTGAAAAAACATAGATGGTCCTTAGGATTGCCAGGGCAACACCTCAAGTTTGTCACACATTATGGTTAAATAACATCACCTTTAACAACATTAGTAAAGAATGAAGCATTTTCTTGGACTCAATAACAATCAATTTTTTTTTTAAGACTTAAGGAGGCTATGTGTATGACTCTTGTCCTGCCATACTTGAATTCACAACAACCTTTATTGGGGAGTGTGATGCATCAAACCATTGCTTTGGGTGCAATTTTAATGCAAGAAAGAAGACCCCCTACCTTTGAAATTAACCAAATTAAAGGAAAGAGCTTACTGGAAGCCATTTACAAAAAAGAAATGTTGACCATACTACATGCATTAAGAAATGGTGCACTTACCTAATATGAAAATACTTCAAAGTAAAATCAGATCATTAATAGTTTGAAGTACTTTTTGGAACAACGA
The DNA here is from genome assembly GCA_000404065.3 of Pinus taeda. Taxonomy (NCBI): domain Eukaryota; kingdom Viridiplantae; phylum Streptophyta; class Pinopsida; order Pinales; family Pinaceae; genus Pinus; species Pinus taeda. Next base: position 92,302 of record APFE030342959.1, read on the forward strand.
AAAAGACAAAAAGAAAAACATAATATGGTGGCAGATGCAGTTTCAAAAAAAGAAGAAGAAACCAATGTTTACTATGTGCTATTTCTATTCTACAATCTGATTGGGTGGAGGCAACAATGATAGAAAGGAAGCAAGATCATTCAACAATTGCAAGAGGACCCAAGTCCATTAGATAAATTTGTGTAGAAGAATCATTTGTTGTGGTATCAAGATCACCTATATTAGGTAAGAATTCTAAGCTCAACCAAATAGTCCCTTTGAAATACACTTCCCATAGAGAAGGATATTTAAGGTTTTTGAAAATTTGCCACATAATAAAAAAGGGTTTTTGTTTTTATGAGCATTAGGTCTTGAAAATGAAGTTTAATAATTTGTGGCTAGATGTGTGGTGAGAAGCAATGAAGACCACAACGATTTGGTATACACAACCTTTTGCTATACCAAATCAACATTAAAAAGAGGTTTCAATAGATTTTATCACATCGAGCTAGACCAAATGATAAACATTTCCTACTTAAAAAACTTCACATTCAAAACTCTATTAATCTACTTAATATACTGTGTAAAATTGAGTAATGGAAGAGTATAGTGAGAGTCCTTACAGCTCAACCCCAACCTAATGTGTTTACCTATTCTCTTAACCAAAACATATTTTATTATTATTATTATAAGTTTTAGCCCAATGTCACCATAGTAGTGACATTTCATACCACCACATACGTATGTGTGTGACATTTCAATGCATGTGTGGGCATACTTCATCCTAAAACGTTGTAGGATTGAGATCACCGTGGTATAGTGAGTGAGATGTAGGGCGGATGGAATGTAGGGCGGATGGAAAACTAATCCATCAAAATAGAAACGTACAACACTGTGCTAACTTCCCCATATCAGTCAAACATAACGACGTTTATCCTTAGCCCGAGGTCATATGGGGGTGAGGAACGAAGTAAATGTATGCTACAAAAAAGCTCCCAAGGGCTTAGGGCTCCGCTGTATGGGTATTAATTAATATGTTAAGATCCACACGGGTCATGTCACGTCACCTCTTGGAATAGAGTCCGTAGAATATAGTACTCCCACACTTCTCTCTCCTTCCATGTATCTGCGTGTCATGACATGGGGACCCACCTCCCAACGACTTCCACATGGGACCCACCTCCCAACGACTTCCACATGGGACCCACCTTCCAACGACCCATGCATACATACATATATCTAGGTACATGGATTGATGGCGACATCTGCCCGCCATGCATGCCATAAACCATGGACCTCCACCCATATACCTACCACGTGTCCACTCGCTTAAAGTGGACCCGGCAAACGGAAAAGGAAAATTGAATCAAACCACAAAGCGTTCGCACGCGGTTTACCGTGTCCAGTAACCTATGACCTCAACCCCAGGTCGAAAACACAACCATGGTTATCCACCGCAGGTCTGGCTTTCAGGTTTAGCATTGGCCGCAGAGCAGCATTCCTCGAGTCCGACACGTGGAAGGTGGTCATTGCCTGGACCTCAAGCAATAAAGCCCACTACTGTGATACTGAACATTTCCGAATGCGTGGGTTTGTGTCCGGTAGAGGCTGTGAGAGGAGGAAGATCGAAGAAAATCTTTTGTTGTGGGCTTCCCGAGCTATCTGGGCGTACGTCAAACCCTGGGTCAGAGTTGAAGACGATTGGCTGATTATTAGGCAATTTCGAGCGCGCAGATCGATTCCTGAGGTTCGACTCAGGGGGATTAGACAGAATTCACGCCTGGCCGTGGCCGCTATGCCTCGTTTAAATATAAATGACCCCTGCATTATCTTCATTGGGCCTGCTTTTGGGATTTTCTGCATTTTGAACGCCAATTTACTGCAGGATCACAGGTAGAAGGTGTTTGATCTTCTTCTGTGGTTGCATGTGACGGGATCGAGTGTCTAGCCTCCTCTGTGTTTTTGGGAAAACCATTTTTGTCGAAATTGAGGGTTCAGGGTTTGTTTTCCGGACCGGGGGATGCAAATGCTGGAGTCTACAGGTTTTCAGCCTGGAGATGGCTCTCCATGTGGCGAAGAGAGTGGGGAGGAAGAGCTCACCGTGTTGCCAAGACATACTAAAGTTATGGTGACTGGAAACAATCGAACGAAATCTGTTTTGGTTGGGCTTCGTGGTGTGGTCAAGAAGGCTGTGGGCCTCGGTGGCTGGCATTGGCTGGTAGTCTCAATTTAGCTTAATTTTATTTTTGCTTTTACTGCTTTTTCAATAGAAATTGGAATTTCTTTTCTTCTTGGTAGATCTGTGCCATAGTTTTGAACGATTGACTTATAATGAATTGCTTTCCGGAAGATTTTGAATAATATTGACTTCTGGGCTATTGTATTAAGTTGGGTTTGGTTAATTTGCAGAGCATTCAAAGAATTCTCATTAACGCTGAGAAATATAAGGTCTACACTGTACTGTCAGTAATAAATCAAAGAAAATTAAGAAGAAGCAATAATCTGTATTGAAAACTGTCATTGCATAGCCACCTGTTCAGCTCTCTTGCCAAATTTACTAAAATGATCTACAATAATAGTTTGTTGCATTTAGGTGAATTTAGTTGATATGTTGAACATACAGAGGATTTCTCCTTAGTATAGAGCAATATTGTCACTACATGAAGACATATATTTATAGATGGAATGGAATCATTTGTGAAACAGTTTATAACAAGAAAATCAATGATCTCAATTTAAGGCTACTCTGTACTGCCAGATAGATAAATCAAGGAAAATAAAAATAAACACCAGTTGTATTGAAAGTTGTCATTGTGGTGTTCAACTTTCTGTCAATATTAAATCACAATGACATCCCTAAAATGAACTGAAATAATAATTTGTTCCATTTTTTCATTTACTGGGAGGAGTTTTTAAAATTTTGATGCTATATTTGTTTCAGGTGCTAACAAATGGGGAGGAGGTGAAACTCCAGCGAAATGCATTAAGTGTGATTGAACCGCCAACAGGACATGAAGATAACGAGGAAAATGGATGTGAAAATATGATGTCCAGTAGCTCTGAATTAGGTGAGTGTATTTATTTAATTTACTACATTGAAAAAAAAATTAGATTTTAAATTTATGCTTATTCATACAATTTGAGAGGATTTTTTTAGATGCAATCGTTGCATTAACATTAAAATTTAACTATCGTACACTTCTTACTGCTAGTGAGATTTTCCTTTAGATTCTTCTCTGCCAAGTACTTGTGATTTCTTTTATTGGGTTTTTAGCTTCACATATTCTGAAGCATCTTTTATATATGTTGGTATTTTTCTGGTACAGTTTCTGATGATTTCCAGAAGTCTCACAAGCCTAAATTGCAACATCACAAGTTAGTGGTACCTGTGCCAAAAGGTGCAACTAGAAATCATTCTAGTGATTCACAATCAACTGAATCAAAGTCTTCTTCACATGGGATGCTGGTAATCTCCTTTCTAAATTGTAATATCTATCTATTTTCTCCACTGAGAATGCATGCATACTCTAGATATGTGTTACTTCATACAACGTATTATCTTGAGGGAATTTGGGCAATGATAAAGTCGAGCAGTATTAAAAATTTTAATAGTTTGCGAGAAGGTTTTAGGTGATTCCTATATGACTACATAAATACCATAGGTTTGAAGTTTTTTTGTATCACATGCTTGATAATCTTATTTGTTGCATATGAAGTTACATAAATAATTTTTTAGGTGATTCTTATATGACTACATAAATATCATAGTTTTGAAGTTTTTTTTGTATCAAATGCTTGATAATCTTGTTGTTGCATATAAAATGACAGAAACATTTCTTTGCTAGACAATTTTTTTTCCTTCTCTTGCATATGCAAAAGTCAGTTTGTGGCGAGTTGGTTGGTTTGTCCAGTTCAACTTGAAGCGTAGCTTCACCACTTACAACTAATGAATGATGTGGTGATTGATGCAGACGGTGGATTTGAGTAAACTGGATCCAGCAGCTCTATGGAGATATTGGAGGCACTTTAATCTTGTATGTATCATTTTACCTTTGTCTTAGAATAGCTGCCCATTTGTCCAGTGTTTATTGATTTATTTTGTGGTTTATGGCTGACAATTTTTTGCTTTTGGTTTTCTATTTTTTGGCTTGGGAATTAGGCTGATGTGAGTTTGAACTCGTCAAAGGAGCAGCTGGTTAATGCTGTGGAAAAGCACTTTATATCAGAGGTATATGCATATTCACTGCATGCTTGCAATTGTGAAGTTGTGGCATTTTGTGTTCTTACAAGTGCTATCACTAACTTGAGTTTTTTGGTTGCTCCGTCATTGTCTTTGGTAATCTGGTCCATCTTCATGCTTTTGTCTGAACAATATTTATTTGTAATGAGTAGACCTCACATAGCTAATGTTCCGTTGGTATTCTACTGAGAATCTATGCAACCTAATAGAGTCGTTAACGACTTTACTTCCCTTTGAAGGCTAAACACCACCTGTTCCCAACCTAGTGATTAAAGTTAGAGTTTATAAAAATCTTTTCAACAAGAGATTGTGTTAACTTAAAAACATCTCTAGTTTCATTGAAAAGAGAGTTATGTTACCATGAAGTTGTATTTTTTAAGCCTAGTCTTTAGCGATAAAAATTACTTTTAGGTAAGGTAGAAGATGTAACATGCTACTTATGACAGTTAAACCCCCAGCTTGTGATTGTGAGGGAAGTGTTCCATCTCTTTCTTTAGTACTCCTGGTTTAAGTTGATCAATCAGTATATCAGAAGACTGTGTAGCTTGACTGGTCCTGACTGTTGAGTAAATGTGTCTCCACCTGGAGGTCACAGCTTGGAATCTGAAGGGGCTAGGGTCTCTACACCTCTTTAGACTCAGCTGTCAAATTGCTGCTTGGTTGGGGTCCCTTGTCCTACAAACAAGGGTATTTCATACATAAATTTGGTGTCTGGTTAGGCAGTGACATTAAAGTTAGATTATTGTTATTATTATATTATTATTAAAGCTTTGATGCTTGATCACATTTTGCAACTTGCACATACAATTGCCATTTTACTTTACAAAGTAATATTTGTAAAAGTTGTGATTTCCATCTTCATTATTTTGTTATCTAAGATGATGTTTCAGCCTAAAATGTTGTTTAAGGTTGGTTGGCTTTGGCTCACCTAACTTACAATATCATTGCTTTGCTTTTGTAAAGCAATTGGATGAGTTGCAGGTTATTGCTGGATTTGTGCAGGCTGCTAAGCGACTGAAGAGAGTTTGTGCTTAAAATTCCTATTGTCAAAAAGGGATCTTTTAGTGATACATGTGCTCACTTGTTTAGGAGGGCATGGTAGACTGTGAATTGTATGATATGTACTTTTGAACTAACAGATGAATATTCTAACACCAGGCTCTGTAATGTGTCTTAACAGTGGTCATAGGTTTTTCACAGTAGTCATAGGTTTTCTGTAGTGCTTTTACAAAGCTTTTTCTGACCAGTGCTTAACAAGCTGACTTGGATCTAGGTATATGTAGTTGTTTCATAGATTCCATTTATTCTAGCATGAAGCACGATCCTAAACATGCAAGCTTTGAGTTTGTAACTTTGTAGAAGTGGACATTTCTAGAGTTGGATGTACAAATCTACTGTTGGTTGTATTGTCATCCCATAAACAACTGTTTGATGGAGATGTTTTTTTAAAAACCACATCATAATATTTTCAGGCCTTGGCATATATTCGCTGTTTAGATTTAACTGTGGAATGGTTGGCAATTTGGAATTTGGTTTTTGATGGTACACAACCTAGATATTTTGAATTTATGGTATTTAGTTGGGAACTTTCAAGTGCAATATGGTCAGATAGAGAGACTTTCTTCTTCATTATGGGGTAGATATACAAATTTAGTGTTGTTTATAGTGGAGACTGGTTTTTCACATTATTTCATGCTGCTGTGTATTTAGTTTTTGTTTTGACAGTATGATGTTTGTTTACACCCCATAGTGTTTAAAGTAATTTTGCTTGGCTGGTCCGAGAGCTTGATTCTTCTCAGGGCTCTTACACTAGAGCAAACATTGTAGGTGGTGCAATTTTTATGAAACATCCTTGTATGATTGGTCGTTGTGTTGCTACAGAAGTGCTTGAATTCTACTGGAAGGACACCCACTTCCATTTGCTGTTAACAGCTGTAAGAATACCATAGTTTTATTATATTGTTTTAATTTTTATGTATATTTATAGTACACCTTACCAGTGCAAAAAAAAAATAAAAAAATCCAAAGCTTTCTGAAAGTTTTTTCCTGTGAAGGCTTGCAAGACATGATTTTCATTATAGTCTACATGCAACTGTGTATTTCTGAGGTCAGCCTGCGATATGTAATGTGAAATTCTGGATATGGTTGTATTGCACATCTGCTAACTTGCTAATGCTTTTTTGTTATGTTACAGCTAATGAGTGTATGTTTAATAATGAGGGAGTGTTTTTTTGTTTTTATCATTTAGTGCTTCTTAATAATGAATCTAATTACTGTCCTTTTTAGCAACTAGGAAAAGATTGCTTGCTGATGTTGTCTATGTAAAATGCTGACTTATGTCTTGTGCACTTATTTCTTTTCTGAAGTTTGGAAGCTTTGTTAAATAAACAGAAATTTGGACGATTTTAATAATAGGGAAATTTATTGAAATTTAGTAGGGAGCAGTACCTGTTAACCTGTGCCCACCATCCATCTGTTCTCTATCAGCATGAATTATATATTCTCAGAAGATTTTGTCACCTGTGCCCCTTGGCCTGTGTCATAAATTTAATAAATTGCACAGAAGGTGCAACCAAAGGCCTGATTTTTTATCACTCTTTCCAAAGCCTGGGTCCCAAGTGCAAGTTTGTAAGCAGAGGTCCATGCTTATTCTCCCATGCCCTAGGGGTCTATTTTATGGTTACAACGAAATTAAATTAGAGTTATCAGAATCTATTAGCCCAGAATTCTGTTTTCAACTTCTGTTTGAATTAGAGGCAACTAAGTTGGACTAAATCCTGCGTGTTACAGGCAACTAATTTAGACTAGAGTTGATCAGAACTTTTTAAGCGTGGAATTCTGTTTTCAACTTCTGTTTGTATTAGATGCAACAAAGTTTGATCAAATGCTGCGTATTTCTGTTGTCTCTCAGTAAGTTCAGAGGTACTGAAAGAAAATTGTGTGCCTTCTCTTCAACTGATTCTGCCATAGCTATTTTTTTGCAATTTATTGTGACATATTGGTAAAATGACCATTATTCTGATCAAGTGTTTTTAGACTCTCTACCTGCTGCGAAATTATCTTTGGACATGTCAGTAGTTTAACAGTTTCATGTAGCAAAATCAAGGACAACAACTGGTTTAGCTTTGAAGAATCTGTAATATATGTCGTGGAAGGTGATGTGAGTCCTACTGGTCCTGCACAGCTTGAGCTTCCAAGGTAATAAACAGGTTTCTGCACTTGTGCTTTTAGAAGTGCTCAAACCTCGTTGGCCTTTTATAACCTCTGGTCTGCAGGTTTTCCATAGAAGCTTTGGGATATTTGTAAGCATGGTTGTATATAGCGAAAATGACTGTTCTCTATTCTAATATTGACACTGAGAAGACAACTCGTAAGAGTTGCGCTATACAACAATATTAACTGTAAGAGTTGTGCTATACAACAATATTAAGTTTTTATATTATAAACAACTGGCTTAATCCCTTGGGAAAGAACAGCGAAAGGATTATTTTCAATTTCTGGCAAAGCTTTTCTCCTATCCTTTCCTCGGACATTTAAGCCTGTCTTGCCAGCATCTCCGTTCAGATAATCATTATATAAAATCTTGGAAGTCTGTTCTCATGCTTCTTAACTGGTTTTCGAATTTGAAAGTCCCATATCATGCTTTTCAACTAATTTGGCCTTATAGATGTTTTCTCTGGCAGAATTGTGAACTTGGATGTTCTCTGGCAGGTCTTTTTTTGTAATTTTGATCATGCATAGGTTGCTTCGTTATAGGCCGATAAGGCTCTTGGTTCTTGGTGTTCAAGACATTACTTCAATATTGTTTAGCTTAATGAATTATTAATTTCAAGTGATTCTCTGATTATAGAAACGCCAGGTCATTCCTATTTGAAGGAAGTGATATTAGTTTTTAATATTGTAGCCAGGGCCGTTTCTATTTCCTATATGATGTTAATTCCAACGTAATCACTCATCATGTAAAATAAATCCCAAGATAAATAATCAACTTCCTGAAAGAGAGCTCAAGGAGAAATCCATTATATCTCAGTCAATAAAATTGATGAATTCTGAAGCTATGTGAGGTGGTCTGTGGAAATATTCCTTGATCATTACGTGTGGTTGGCTGCTATGAGCGTTGTCATCGAGCTGAAGTGCAGAATAGGCTTCTATTTTTGATTGTTTGTTGCTGTCACTTATGTTGGCTCTAGGGTTTTGACAAATTTATATTTTGTGAAAACTAGGCTATGCAAAAGAAGATTCTAGATGAAGCATTGGAGGATTCATTTTCGACAAATAAGGATATTTTAGTTCTAAAATTTGTTTCTATCATTAATATGATGTTTAGGGTTTATTGGTTCTCATTTGTTCTTACCGGGCAAATGTTCTAGAGGGGGTGATTAACCTTTGAGAGGAGGTTGAATTTATTTAAAACAACACTCCTAGAAAATTAATAGCGTAAATGATCACGAAAAACAATTTTGAAGTGTTTTAAATCTATTATGAAAATAAATGGTGCGTGGTTTGTTTAGTTGCAACTGTTTGTATTTTAAACCTTTCGTACAAAGGAAGATGTACAGGATATATTGCAAAACACATGCAATATTGATATTTTTGGGATTAAACACATGCAATATTGATATTTTTTGGGATTTTTTTAATTGACACTTGTCTGTATATAAGATGTGCAGGATATATTGGATATATTAAAAAAGAAGAAGAAAATGATGTGCAGGCCTTTTTGATTTTTTATGTGCAGCATGAACAATTTACTCTTGGTTTATATGGTGTCAAAAAGGTGCCTATTATGTCTTATTGATTCAACTTCCTTTAAAAAAAGGAAGAAAATGATGTGCAGGCCTTTTTTATTTTTTATATGCAGCATGAACAATTTAAGCCGTTAATTCTTGGTTTATATGGTGTTAAAAAGGTGCCTATTATCTCTTACTGATTCAACTTCATTTAATTATGGTGGTTAAGTTGTATTATGTAAATTTGATGTTGAATTAATGCTGTTTAAAATTAATTGATGACTTATAATTATGATGTTTCCAATTTTATAATAATTCCAATCGATTTGCAAGTAGTAGTAGAAAATGCAGTAGAAAATTAATGTTAGGTTAAAAGTAATTGATGACTTTGGCTCTGAAAAAAATTATGACTTATAATTATGGTGTTTGGAATCAATTTGCAATTAGTCTTTGTGCTAGTCTTATGATCGTATGCATATTCTGTAAATTCCATTATTAATTCCATCATAAAAAAATAATGTTTAATATCAGTTATGGAGATTATGTGGATGTTGTTTACTGACTTGTGGCGAAATTGTGTTAGGTAAATTCCATGATAAAAATTTGATGTAATTCTGTAAATTCCATGCTAAAAAAATAATGTTTAATATCAGTTGTTGAGCTTATGTTGATGTTGTTTACTGCCGTGTGGCAAAATTGTATTCTGTAAATTCCATGATAAAATTTTAGTGTTTTAAACGATGTTAATGTTGTTTACTCCCAGTGGGGAGATTTCAGTAATTTCCACTTAATTTTAACTTCCTCACTCTTGTATAAATATGCTGTCCAAATTGTGTATTATCAACCTTTTATAACAATAAAATTAATTATAAAATTAATTTAGATGATGTTAATGTTGTTTACTGGAGATTTCAGTAATTACCACATAATTGCAACATATGCTGTCCAAATTGTGTATTATCAACATTTTATAACAATAAAATTAATTTAGATGATGTTAATGTTGTTTACTGGAGATTTCAGTAATTACCACATAATTGCAACTTCCTCAGTCCTGTATAAATATGTTGTCCAATCTGTGTATTATCAACCCTTTACTCAAAATTAATAAAAATTATCGGTGAATCAAAGGGATTGTAATTTAATAAAAATTATTAGTGAATCAAAGGGATTTAATTTAATTCCTCAGTCCTGTATAAATATGTTGTCCAATCTGTGTATTATCAACCCTTTACTCAAAATTAATAAAAATTATCGGTGAATCAAAGGGATTGTAATTTAATAAAAATTATTAGTGAATCAAAGGGATTTAATTTAATAAAAATTATCAGTGAATCAAAAGGGATTTTAATTATTTAAATCAAAGGGATTTAATTTATTAATGTTTTTATTTCAATTTTAGATTATATTTCAATTTTATTATTTATTATGTTTTATATATTTTATTTTAAAGCTAATTTTCGTGCTAATGTTTCAATTTTAGATTAATATTTCATTTTTCTTATGTTTCAATTTTAATTTATTAGTTTATTAATGTTTTTATTTCAATTTTAGATTAATATTTCATTTATTATTTATTATTGTTTTGTTTATTTCATTTCATTGTAAAGCTAAATTTTATGATAAATTAAGAAACTAGGGCTGCGTTTATTATCTATCATAAAATAAGAAATTATGGCTATATTTTGATTTTGGATTAAAGTTTTGGCTTTCAAAGAAAATATTTTTATGATAAATTTAGAAACTATGGCTATGATAAATTTAGAAACTATGGCTGCATTTTGATTTTGAATTGAAGTTTTGGTTGGGTTTGAAAAAACGTCGTGTGAAAATTTAAGAAATTATAGTTACTTTTTAAGTACATAAAGTTTTAAGTTTTAGTTTAGTTAGTTTTCTCAAACGCATTTATAGTTTTAAGTTTTGGTTAGTTTTCTAAAACAAATTTACGATGAATTCACATTTGATTGTAGCCTTATTATTTATCAAATCAATGGAAGGAAAAGAAAGTTATTTAAAGGTTTTATAATTTTCATTTTTGCACATAATATAAAATCATTTGGTTTAAAATATTATATTTTAATTCCATTTTTGCACATTAAATATAAATTCATTGGGTTAACACATTATATTGTCTCAATAAATAGTGTTTTTTTAGCTTCAATATATTTACTGTTTGCATGTAATGAGTTTGTCAAGTTCAAGTCTTACCATTGTTTGCATAAGAAATAAACCTCCTTTTAAAAGAGCTCCATCTCCAGCTTGGTGAACTTCTCTATAGGTTTTTGGAGGTATTGTAATTGTGTAAATTGCAACAAAAAGCTATGTAATAATTTGAACTCTTGGTGAGAAAGTGGATTGGGGTCCCCTCTAATCCCTTTGACCCAATTATTGATGAAGTTTAAGCATTGAAACAAAATAGAGCAAGGGTAAAGCCATGAGATAGCAAGAGACACTAGTAGAAGGAAAACAAGCCAATTGTGAGTGGCTCCTCTCTAGTCCCTCTTGACCCTTGAGGGTTGATGAAGCGTAAGCATCGAAACAAAATAGATCAAGGGTGAAGCCACAAGATAGCAACCATGAGTTGCTATGTTGAAATAAAATAAGTCAACCATGAGTTGCAAAGGAAAGAGGGATGAATGGGTATGAAATAGGGCATAGGAAAAAAAACCACCCTAAATATTGAAAAGCAATAACAAATATATGCATAGGAAATCTAGAGAAGCCTTGAGAGGTAGTTGAGAGTAGAGGATAAGGCCTTTAGCCACAAAGTTGAAGGGCTAAAAAACAAAGAGGTTTAGACCCGAAAAGCTAAACCCAATGATGGAAGATTACACAAATTGTAACTTCCTAATTATGAACACAAGGAAGAGATTAGGAATCACCAATTAAGCATAAACAAAAAAACAAGAAAAGGGAGGGAGAGAATTCCTTGACCCATAGTTGAGTAAGAAACCAATTGTCCAAAGAATGAGAGGAATGGACTAGAGAAGAACCACAGAAGAAGATGGATACATCCACCTCGGAAAGTTGGGCCATTGTTCTTCATTGTTTTGCTGTCCAACTCGAATTAGAACTTACTAAGATTATTTTACCTGAATCAAGATTTTAAACATTGCAAAAAAATCACCTCACTAACTCCATGATAGTCAGATTGACAAAAAAAAGTGACGTTGCAAGAGTTTTGAGGTAGTCAAATTGCCATAGAAAGCAAAAAAGTGACATTTGCAGGAAATTAATAATACCAACTTTGCATGAAATTTCATTCCTTATATTTTGGCTTTTACCCACTTGCATACTCTTTTTCACCTCTACCATGATTACAAGAATGCAACAAAATGGATAAACACTAAAATCAAAACCTCGAAGACAATCAAACTAGCCATCACCTTTCATTACACCTTGCATTAGTATAATTGCATGCAACCTCAAACTTCGAAAGGCATACCAAGTGTGGGGTGTATTGCCATCCACACCCATTATCCCTTAAATTATTGTAGATTATAATATCAAGGTGATATATGTGTAGATCATAAGATCAAGGTCATAATATCAAGGTGACATACATGTATGTTGTTATATATAAAACTAGCAATTGTTCCAAAAGGTGCAAAGAGATGTTGATACAATTGTTAAATTGGATTTGTTGAACTCGAAAAGTTGTACTTTGGCTTGAAATAATAATTGTTGTATTAGATTTAGGTTCTTTATTGTATATGTGGTATTTGTGTTTAGTTGGTAATACAATAGATTTCCACTATAATTTTTTTTCTACTGACATTGTCAAATTCACTCATATTTTGAACACCAACACTGTTGACATAGATTGAAGGGCTTGCATTTGTTATTCTAGTCTTATATAGGGAATTTAGGGCTGATTCACATTGGAGGTTCTTAGTTTAAATGCCCATATCAATATGTTTAATAATCATATTACAAGAACTACTATTAGATAGTTTTGAGCAATTTTTTTTTTTGGTATTCTATCTTGTGGTTAGAGAATGCCATTTCTTCCCTGTGGTTTGTATGAAGCTAAAGTAGCTTATATTACATAAGAATGTAGTAGGTGAGTTGAATTGCTTCTTGTGCTAAAGTTTTATATAGAATAACGAATTGCACGAGTATAATCTTGTATGTACAAGTTCACATTCTTTAATTCTGGATTTTCATGTATTAGGTATATTCATAATACACTTTATTCTCTCACTTTATCTCGTATCGTTCGATATTCCATTCACATCACTTTCTAGGTTTGAAATTTTTACATTAGAAAAGCATGCAAGCCTTTGTCCACCTTTCAAATGTTTACTGTAAACAATGGGAATATAGCTAATTTACTAGTTTCAAATTACATTTAAACCTTCTTCATTTATATTACCAGACCAAGTGGTAGAAAGATGAAGAATGGAATACTTGTGTGCCAACGACGGATTTTGGTTGGAAAGTAGTTGTGGGCCCATAATGAAGTTGTAGACAAAAAACATGATGGTTCATTAATGAGGCCAAAGAGAGTAGCAATCTCTGGCATTGCAAGGTTGCAAATCTAGAGTTTGGTTTGGTAAGCAAATAAACCTTTTGTTGTCAAGTGCTCAGGAGAGTGTGGAAGTCAAGCCTCAAGTATTACACACTAATGTTATCAACTAAGAATTCTAGGGTTATTTTTCTCAAGTACATGAATTTGAATTTACAGTCATTTTCAACTTGTATGAAGATCTTTAAGATAGGCAGTTTATTAAATTGTTTGAATTCAAAATGTGCAGGTAGTGAGCAAGGGTGTTATAGTCGAACATCTTTTAACAACAATGGCTAACCAGGGGACTCCTTCAATTTGTGTCGTGTATAGGAGATAATTGTTCAAATGAAGACATGTTTGATATTATTGATAGTGTAATGACAAACTTACCTAAAACTACAAAGAGGGAGGTCTTTGCATGCACTGTTGGTCAAAAACTGAGTAAGGCTAAATTTTACCAAGATGATACGGTTGAAGTAGTTAACATGTTACATGGGCTAACGTTAGCAAGTGAATCAGCGTCTGGGAGTTCACTAAGGGCTATTGCTTCTGTTTTAGAAGGTTGGCTCCAAAGTTCATGTATTTTTTTGTGCAGTTCAATGAATAAAACAAATATAAATACCTGAATAAAATTTTGTTTTTTGATGCTATGTATTTTGCTTGATGTCGTGTCATTGATCATAATCTTGTAAATGTTAATGTGCCTTTGTGTCTTTCATTTTTCATTTCAACATAGCCCTATAACTTTAGAACCAAATAGACCTATCTAATCTCTGTGTTTGTAACTTTGTAGTGTTAAAGATGGAAACTTTTCCTATACAGTTGTAAGAGGAAAATGGGGACTCTTTTTTGTATTCAGTGATTTCAACTGGTAGAGCTTGACAACATTTGGTTGATTAAAGTAAATGGCTATTCAAAATAGGTTCCCATTAAAAGTTCTTTTTGTTATCATGGATTCAAGCCTTAATATTGGTTTTTTATTAAAAAACTTTAAAAAAAAATCATGAATATAGGATGCACTTAGAGTCCCACTTTTTTAATTGAAGTTGGGTTGTGAAAAGTGTTCGATGTTATTATGAAAATTCTATTTTTTTGAATAAAAATATATTAAAAAATTAGATGAACACTTTAGATAAACAACTACATTTTCTTCATCTCATTTTTAATATTTGTTCAAAATTTCACCTATTATTCCAAAGTCTTATATATCACCCTCTTTTCTATATTCATGAAGAAATTTAATGATGTCACGCTATTGTTTTGTTTTTAAATTTTTTGTTGAAATGAGGCTATGGATTTGCAACTGCTTATGAAGTTTTAATCAAAATCACAAGACACAAACCTACTCTATTGCTTTGCGGACATTAATTCACAATTTAGAACAAAAATCTCAGACATGCAAGAAGAAATAACACATATGCAACAAATGTTTTTAACTGGGGAAATCAATCTGCTAAAAAACCCAATGCATGCTTTCATTAATATGATGAATAGAGATGTATTACAATTTCTTTGCTCAACTGAGCTCACCTTGCAAGTGCACAACCTATCTGTCTGCTTGTTGAAGGCCTATGACCTAAACTTAATCAATTTTTGCCTTTGCTTGAGCTCCTATTTCCTTGAACAATTCCTGAGAAAATAGGCCCCTATTAATTATATTTTTTCTCCAAAATGTTTGTACAATTCCTCGGGGTTGATCATCTTACCTCATGCAACACTTGTACACTCAACTAATTTACAACTGTTGGTTAACTGCCTTGGAAACTCCACCACAACTGGGCAACTTGTATTTTTTGCATGCATCAGCTAATTATTAGTTGATTGATCAATTAACTAGATGATCTTTGAGTTAGATTGATGTCCTACTATTTAACTGACCACCAAATTAGTTCTATTAATAGTTAGAACTAGTTTAACTGATTACATCTGAAATTAACTCAACTTAGTCTCCTAAAATTTAGAAATCACTACATACAAGTGAACTTCATGCCTTCAACTTGAATTAACTGAGCTAAACTCCTATTTTTTTAGAAATCAACACAAGCAAGCTGAACTTCAACTCATTAACTTGAATTGAGTGTTCTTAACTGAGTGACAAGAACCACGTCACCTCATTTAACTCCTCCAAGTTGTTTGGTGATGTGGAATTTTGAATTTCCTCAATTTGATTAAAGAAAAATCAAAATTGATACTTTCTTTTGTATTCTCAACACTTCCTCTCAACGAAAAAGGGATTATCAACCACCCCTATCATGTACCTGAGGAATGTACTGCATGCAATACCTCTCACTGTCGCTGTTGCTACAACAACATTTGCAACTGAGAAGCATCCCAAAAAAACAAACTGAATCCACTATGCTTGCAACTGTCTATTGGGAAAATTGTGCTACTGTTGATCTTTCCACTGAGCTTTCTGCTCTGTTGTCAACACTCCTCTGCACTCCTCAGTATCTAACTGACACTGATCCATGGAAAATTTTAGGGGCGGATTTTCGCCTTTGGGCTAAATTAAGGGGTTTTATATTTTTATTGGGGGAATATTTTGTATCATAGTACATTGTTACAAGTCACCTCAAATTTAATTTGTAAAAAAATAGGTATGGAGGTTAGCCCACCTTATTTTAAGGGAGAGGGTAAAAAAAAGTAAATTTAGCCCTTGAAATTAGGAGTTACAATCTTCCATTTACCCTCATTTTCAAGAAAATGTATTTATGATAGTTATAAATAAAAATATAAATACAGTGGAGGTATGGTAAATAAATAAAAGCTCTTTTTATACTTACTCCAAAGGTATGGTAAATAAATAAAAATACAAATAAACTAGAGGTATGGTAAATAAGGCTAAAACCAAAGTTTCATTTAAGTGAATCCTATGGGCCAAATGCCATATTTATAAAAGACTTATGGTAAACTAATAAAAATATAAATAAATGAGAGGTATGGTAAATAAATAAAACATTTTTTTTATATTTATTCCATATGTTACCTTATATCCGTGTCAATAAATAAAAATATAAATAAAGTGGAGGTATGGTAAATAAATAAAACCTTTTTTATACTTCAAAGGTATGGTAAATAAATAAAAATATAAATAAACTATAGACATGGTAAATAAATAAAACTCTTTCCATTTAAGAAGACTCAAAAAATAGGTTTTATTTAATTGAATCCTATGGTTTAAATACCATATTTATAAAAGAAGTATGGTAAATTAATAAAAATATAAATAAACAAGATGAATGGCAAATAAATAAAACACTTTTATATTTGCTCCATAAGCCACCTTATATTTACAAACACTCAAAAAATGTGTTATATTTAGGTGAAGCCTATGGGCCAAATACCATGGGCCAAATTATTATTAATACCATGCAAAAGAAACATTATTAACCCTAATATTAGTATTAATAAAAATAAAGATAGCAAAGAGTATTGACCCATGGTATTCACATGAAATGCAACCTATTTAAAGGGATGAATTAAACTAGCATAGATCCATCTTTACTCTGGATCAAATATCGTGATATACAAACTAACATAACATAGAGTGAAAAAATATTGGATTCTTCTCGATCAAGAGTAAAAAATGGATCATGTAATTTAATGTCACTTAAACATTTTAACGGTTAAAAAAAAAATCAATTATTAATTTTATTAATTTTTATAAATTACTAATAATAGTTTTTAAGCTCCAGGTTTATAATAAACCATGGTAATACCATGGTATTCATGTGAGCATAGACTATTTAAAGGGGAAATTCTATCAGCTTAGATCCATCTTAATTTCGGGTCTACCAACTGCTCGGAGGGATAAATAGATTTCATCCCTCTAAGGTGATAGATGTGTAGCTAAGATGGATATAGGTTGGTTTTTATGATAATGAAGATATTAAATAGACTTAGGAAATTATATTGTAAAAAAAATCTTAAGTGTTGGGAGGGATAAATAGATTTCATATGTGGATTTAAGATGGATATAGGTTGGTTTTTATGATAATGAAGATATTAAATAGACTTAGGAAATTATATTGTAAAAAAAATCTTAAGGTGAATGGTTAAAGCTACATTTAGTCACTTCACAAAATTTAGTAAAAAATATCGATATTTCCATTAATATTGGTTTTCTAATTTAACAAAAAAAATTCAAAACAATGAAATCTTAACTCTTTCCGCATCACCCTAGCAAAAGGGAGATAGTCGCTGCCCAAATTTCCCACCATTTTTAAAAAATTCTCAATATGATATCTTCATTAAAAAATTAAGGTACTGATCTTGGATTAGTTGTTTGAAAATTATGCTGGTCTGTAAAACCTTTCATCTTCTCTGTTATTCTTAGTTTGTCGTAATGATCTGTAAGCCTTGGGTCACTGCACCATATTGTACTAAAAGACAGAGATTGTGCACCAAAAAGGAAATTAATCCACATGTTACAACACTGTTAAAAATTGTATGAAGGTAGTGAATTATGCTAATAAGAAATTTAGATTGGGAGAGACATGATTAAATTTTATTATTTAATTGAAGATTTCCAATTAAAATAATAATAAATCTACATTTATATATTTATATATTGATTGGAAGGCTTCTGACAACTGTCACCTTTTTCCATTAGATTGTCGTAATGAACTGTAGGAGTTGGGTCACTGCACCATATTGTCCTAAAAGACGAAGATTGTGCACCAAAAAGGAAATTAATCGACATGTTACAACACTGTTAAAAATTGTATGAAGATAGTGAATTATGCTAATAAGAAATTTAAATTGGGAGAAACATGATTAAATTTTATTATTTAATTGAAAAGTTCCAATTAAAATAATAATAAATCTACATTTATATATTTATATATTGATTGGAAGGCTTCTGACAACTGTACACTCTTTTCCATTAGATCCCCTAAAGCCTTTGGTATACCTACTACTTCTTATATTATATAGTTGTGGCTTGCTACTTATTGGCGTGTTGGGGTAAACAAACTTGATTTTTTTTTTTTTTATCTCACAGTTGGAGTCTATGGAATAAGAAAGAAATTTGATAGCTTGACAAAAGTGGTAGCTTGATAAAAGTGGTAGAGAAAATATTAATCTCTCTTACCTTGACAGAACTGGAGGTCAAGATCAACACCTACAAGAACTTTATTGTGGAATATTATCAAAACTAATAGAAGGATGAAAGAGTGTACAGTGAGAACCTTGACAAACATGGCCACTAAAACTTGCAACATTGTTTGTAGGAAGAGAAAATTATGTTTCTTTTTTCCAAACATGTATGTTAGTATATTATAATTTAATGAATATGTTTTCCTATTATCATATATGGTTTCATACTTTAACAAAACATTCACCAAGACTTCACTTTTTATTATTCAATGAAAGATTTGCCAAGATCTTACAAAATTTTATAATTCAGTGATAGATTCGCCATGACTTTACAAGATAATATAATCCGGTGAGAGATTCGCCAAAAAAAATATATACATATTATATTATTGATAAAATCACCTCCCATTTTTCCTATCTATCATGGGGATTCTCCCATTTATTATACATATAAATTTAGGGTGGTCTTAAAATTTTCCCTAATCCTCAAAATATCCAGAACTACATTTTTGTATGCTCTCATCCACAAATGTTTTGCTTGATATTCTCATTTTATTTGTTTAATCACTAGCTCTGAATCACCATAAACATAAATCCTTTTCGCATCAAGTTTCTTTAAAATTTTAAGATCTGTAATCAAAGCCTCATACTCCCCTTCATTATTAGAGCAATCAAAAGATAACTTATAGGAACATACTCTAACATTACTTGGGACTTTGGCAGGCTAGAAAGCAGGGCTTCGAATCCAAATTCCAATACCAACACCGTCCTTACCCACAACGCCATCAAAGTCCATGCTCCAAACGTCGGCTTCATCTGCTAGATGTTTGAATTTTGTTTCTTTCTCAACCTTACCTTTGCTGATTACTTCATTTTTTTGCTCTTCACTGACCTTTTGTTGTTGTGTCGGCTACTCAAATGAAATTGCTATTTTTTCTTTTTCTTGATTAAGAACTGCTCTAAAATTCTTGGAAATTTCTAGTACATCATCTACTTCTACAAGCTGAAAATCTATTTCATTCAATCCACTATCAGAGTATAAAAAAAGGACTTTAAATCAGTATGTACAACATTTATCAGATGATTCACAGGTTTCTCTTTACTAGTGATCATATGCTTCATTTTCTTTTCCCAGTACAATTTCCTCAATTGACCGAAAACAAGGATGGTAGCATAAGAGAAGTCAAGTTGTAAAGTGCCTTTGAGTTTAGCACCCCATGATCTAGATAAGAGCATACCAAATTGAGGCAGTATATCAGCAACTACCACATCCATCATGACATTTTTGGCTGGGATTTTATCTAAAGAAACCACCAAATATTTGATGAGACCAATGCAACGAACTCTACCGAAGTCAAAGGAGTACAAATCATGATATTTTTGGGTGATATCCAGACCCAAATTTTCCATTATGGACAATGTACTCATGTAGTCTAAGACTCAGATAAAAAGGAGGGACTTCGCTATCTTTAGGCTGACCTTCTATGGCTGGACCAAAAATGAGTTCAAGATGATCATCCTCGACATTCACCATGTCTGACAAAGGATCTATTTACAATATTCTAGATACATGGTGTTTATAATTTCTATTCTTAACAAGCTTAGTCAAAGGAATGGACACTTTTAATTTAGAAATTTCACTTTCTAAATTAAAGGATGAAACTTTTTCTACCTCTTTGACACCAATGTCCTTCTTATCTGCTTCCTCTTTCACTGCACTATCTTTTTGTTGATTGTTCTTCTTGTTTGCAATCATACTTGTTGATGGTACCTTCTTTTGATTCGGGTCAACAAGCTCTTTCCCTTTCTTCTGAGTGCTTGAGGAATCACTCTTGGATTGCACATTCTTTCTTTTCTGAATGGGATTGACCGGTACATCTGTGCTCCTTAAAGAGTACTTCCTCTGCTATGCAGTCAAAGCATTCGTATAATCACACTGATAATCATCAGATTCAGCCTCCAAAACCACATCATTTGCTAAGATGTAATCCTCATCCCTTTGAATGTCTAGAACTTCTGTGTATTCTTCATCTTCGGTCAGAAATATAGGCATACCATCAGCAGTGAAAAAGTGATTTGTTTCAATTACTGAATCTTCCTCATTGTCTTCTTCCATTCCTTGAACATAATTCTGCTGTAAGGGAGTTCTGATTTGTTGTTGTTGCGTTGGTTGCTTTGGTGCCTTTTGTTCTCTTTGCTTGATTCGGAATTGGGGTTGTTGTTGTCCTATAAAATTTGGATTCCGAATTGGTGGTTGAGCTCTATCTGTGATGGATAACCGGTCAACCATCCTATCGACTATTTGAATCATTGTATCCATCTTTACATCTGAAGTAGATGCTTCTTCTTTCATGGTCACTCTTTTTTTAGATCTCATTCTTGCCCTTTTGGCTAGCAAGCTTGCTTCTACACTCACATCATTCTTTTGCATGTCTTCTAGTGTGGTAGGATCACATTCTTGCAACTAATATGCCATATCAGCATCGAAAATGTCTAGAAATTTAAGCAAATCTAATCCCTCCAGTGGTTTAATGTTGACAGGAATAGAATTGTATACTACATTAAACCTCACAAAATAATTTGGCACACTCTCGACGACATTTCTTTCGATGTGCTCATACTCAAACAAGATTTGAAGTGGATTCTTCTTCACCTCCCACCGAACCAAGAACTGCCTATGTAGGATTGGTAAAGTGGTGATAGAAGCTGCTGGTAAAGCTCTAAACCATTTTCGTACTTCACCTCCAAAGCTTTGTACAAACAATCTCATCTTCACATATTCAATCTCTACTTCATCGAGGTAAAAGAATCATTCATTTCATCAACATGTTGTTGAGCTTTAATGGTTTGAGTGGCATCAAAGAAACGTATTTTGGTTTGATAATCAACAGGCATGGCACCAAGATTATAAGGTAAAACAAGGGGTGCATATCAGGAAGCCATAACTTGAGGTGGATTTAAAGCAAGGATTGGGCTACTAGGAGTTGATGCAGTAGTTGATGGAGAACTTGGAGTAATAGGTGATTGATGGGGAATGATAGGTTGATAGGGAAGTGAAGGTACAAATGGAGGCAGGGAATGAACATTAGAGGTTGAAGGGAATAATGATGAACTAAGGGTAGTGGACACTGGTTCAGAAAGCTCAGGGATCTTAGCAGTAATGAGGGATCAATGAGGGGAGTTTAGAATATACTCATCAATTGACCAATTTGCCTTTTGGCCTTCGAGATCTGCAATAAACTCTAGATCTAGAACTATGTCATCAAGTGCACTTTAACACCTGGTTCTAAATAGGGAAAGGTCAAATGACAAATCAAAGGGGAGGTCTTCTAAAAACAACCACTCATCAGGGCAGGAATCTACTTTTATTGAAGGTGTTGGATTGACTGAGCTTTATTGTATTTTGAATATTCTTGAAATCAAGTTAGGATTATCCACTATTGGGGCAGGGTTTGGATCTAGATTGGCCCTAGTGTACTTTCTCTAAGCTAGTGTGCTCAAATTTCGAAGTTTTATATATTTCTTTACAACTTTCTAATTCAGCCTAGTAAATTCTAAAACTCATCATCCATAAGCTTAAGAATTCAATTGAAATATACTACTGGGTGATTATTATTTCATTCCCCAGTATGGTCACCACTATGTTATCACCTAGATTGAACCTCAGGCTGAAGGAAGGAAATGTCAGAGTAACCACAAACCACGCTTAGCCAAGTAGCTAGCCCTACTAGGCTGGGAGAGGGCTCTCTCCGTAAGGATCTCAGCTAACATGACTGGATCAGGAAAAGGATTTTAAGCTAGGTATAGTAGCACAATGTTTTGATTGGATTTTGAAAGGGTTTTGTTGGATCAGGATGAGATGGACAGTTTAGGGCTAGGGAATTAGGGCAAAATTGCAGGGTGTTCAATGGGGCAAGGTAGGCACAAGGTTTAGCACTTTAGGGCTTGATGGGGTGAGATGTTTAAGACTGGTGAGAAGCTAAGAAGAGCATGTGAAAACCATGGATCCTTCCTAGACTACAGAAAACATGAAATGGTGAATGTTTTCCCAAAGCAGAGCACTGATGTAATGAATTCTACCTATCAGCTTGAAAGCATTCACTCAGAAACAATGAAATGATTAACAAAGTATACAAAACACATTAACATATGATCATAAAAGAAGAAACTGTAATAAACTCCATACCACATGGATCTCATAAAAATAGTTGTGATTCTTACTAATCTCCTGCTACACTGCTACAAAATGATGTACAATCAAGGTCTAACCATCCAGCTGAGTCCAACCCTTTACAATGAGAAAGAGGAAGAAGATATAGCCTTTGTTTCAACCTCCTCCCATCCACAGGGGTTGAATCCCTAATATGAGGAGCTAATCTAACCAACACTGAACAAGAAAACAGGAATATAGGCATCTTAACAACTTGCCTCTAAAAGTGAAAAACTTATTCATTTGAGCTCAAATTGACTTTTAATGCAATGAATCTACCCTATACTACTAATTATCCATTATATTTACATGCCAAGTCATCATTTACAAAGGAAAAACATTCTCCATGAGAGAAAATCCATGAACACAGTCAAAAAATGGAAAAATAGCCATCCTATGCAAATTTGCCCTATGCGTAGTGCCACTGGCCCAATGTGCAGTGCCACTTTTAAGTCCCTTTTGGAGGCCTTCCTGGCATCCAAATTGAGCTCATGATAGGTCATTAAAAATTTATTTAAGTTTACTTTCTAAAACACCTAGAATTTCTGCATTTGAAGCTCATTTGACCACTCAAAACTTGATTCCCCCAAGACTGCTACCGTTTGTCCAAAAAGTGGCAGAAAGGTCATTCTTAGGGTGTTTTTGACCTTTTGGTGGACCATTTATGCCCCAAAAGCTTAGAAAAACCATAGGTTTCATGCAATCATTGCTCCAAATCCAAAAATGCAAACCGTTTGTGCATTGGGTGCCCCTAGGAAAAGCGTAGCTCTAGTGGCGCTGCGCATTGAGGCAGATTTCCTGTGTGTAAAATTTCAAAATTTGCAAATGACAAAAATTCTTCCAAACTTGACCAAAATTGGTGAGAAGCACCATCATCAAGTATCCTGATGAGCCAAGGAAGCTTCATCAAGCAACCTAAGCCTATCCTCCTCCTTTTTTCCATTTAGACCCTGACTTAGCCTAGCTTTCATCCTTTTGACCCTCATGTTGCAAATTTTGTTTCGGGTCCTGTAATGGTAGGCCATGTGCCTGATCATTTGGTTGTCCCTATTGGCCTTCTACAACAACTTCTCTAGGTGCAAATTGACTCTCTCAAGCCATGTCTCTCTATCATCTTCAATCTCCTTCTCAATAGGAGTCAAAGTGACATGTGCCTCTTTGACACTTTGTCGTTTCACCTTGAGAAGTTCCAGCTCCATGAGGACCTGCCTGTCACTCAACTGCTTGTTTCTTCTTTCAAATATGTGATGACATACTTGGCCCTCTCTAAATTTTCCATCAACGGTTGGACTCGAGCCTCCTTTTCCTGTATGATGATTTCCTTTATCGTTTCTTCATCCTAACCCTCTAAACCAATTATTTCCACACCATGATGGGTATAACACCGCTCTGGTTCATCATGCTCTGTCAAATCAAAGTCTCTCTCTTCCTCCTCATCATCAAGACTTTCCTCCAGCATCTTTTCCTTCCCCTTTTGCAGTTGTACCTGTACCTGCTGTGTTGATGAAGAAGGCAAAGCCTCTTCCACATCATATGGAGCTAGCATTTGCCTATGGGTTGATGAAGAAGGCAATGTCCCTTCCACATCATGTGGAGCAAACACTTGCCTATCTGATGCAAATAATATTCTTGTGCCCCTCTGATATGTCATGTAAGTCTCATGCACCTCAGTAGTTCTAGTCTCTTTGGCCTCCTCATCTGTTTTCATCTGAGCACTACTAGAAGGTCCCCATGCTTCTTGAGACACTGGAGGAGAAATTTGAGGACCCCTGAAGATGTCATGAGAAATGAATGTCTCCAAAGAGATGTGGAGGAGGCTGAGATGATGAAGTGAAATCATCTTGATCAGGGAATAATAATAGAGACTGCTCATCTATTGAGGGTATGGCTTCTTCTGCACAAAATGGGCCATCTTCTCAATATTCCTAAACAAGAAATAAGGGAGGTTTAACATCTTCACCCTGGTAAAATGAATGAGGAGACTAATGTGATAGGTGTACAGCCTGGAAAATCTACCCTCACAAGTGAAATATTTCATGATGATTTTCATCATGGGGACATACTTGTGTTCAAGGAATCTAAAAGGAAAAAGTCTTTTCACCTCATTTATGTACTGGGGTTTAATATAAGGCTCATAATAGTGTTCATCCAAGTCCTGTGCCTTGTACCACTTCTCCCCTACATTTGGAATCCTGGTTGCATCTGCAATAATGGAAGGTGAGACTATGAATGTCACCCTAGCAAGAGTCATCTTGTTGTCCTGGAGATGAGCTACAAAAAGTCTAGTGAGCTCAGGGTTGTGTTGAACTCTATCTACCTGCTCATAGAACTCATAGTAGCCAAAATATCTGAAACAAGTGACATCCAACTAAGAGGCCTACAATTCTCTAAAGTTTGATGGCTCTTCCCTGATAATTCTGTCTCCCTTGTCTGGTTTTCTCTGATGCCTAGGTCTATCTATCGAAGTGTCATTGCCTGTGTTTTCCTCCTCCTCCTAGTCTCAATCTTCTCTATCCATGTTTGCAAATTTGAGGTTGTACACTCCAAGAAAAGGGATAAAGGAAATGAGCAAGAGTGATTTGGGATGATGGGATGGGAGACGACCTTATGAGGTGTCTTGTGAGCTTAGGTAATGAAGGGGAGGGTATGAGTCATAAAAATGAAAGGGAGGGATTGGTTTGTTTGAGATATTGCCTTTTGGGAAGAGGGATAAAGGGATATGGATGTTCTGGAATGTAATAGGGAAAGAGTTCAGAGTTTTAGTGATAGGTGATAGGAGGGATAATTGGGTTAAGGGTTTAGGCACAACCAAGGGAGAACTTAGGGTTTGACATTTTACCATGGGGAATTATGCTTAAGAGTTTGGTTGCAAACCAACAATATAGTATGGGAGGGAAACTTACATGTATGAAGGGAAGAGAGAGAAATATTGAAGTTTTTTGAACTTTTGAGGGCTTTCTGGCCCTTCTACTCAACGTGTAGTGCCACCGCACATACATGCAGCACCACTTCCAAAATCGCAACACAGTGTAGATTTACACTATGGAAATTCCCAGACGAACAGCGCCAGTCTCTCAACACACAGCACCGACCATCCTACTTGAAACGTGCAGCTCCAGTCTACCTACGCACAGTGCCACTTCACCACTACTCCAAACGCATAGCGCCACCCTCTAGAAGTGCGACGCCAACTCTCCTTTGCCCAAAACTCGCTCAACCTTTCCTCTTCTCCTCACTTTTTTACTCTTTTCTTAAAAACGAAATGTGAGAGCTTATATAGGAGTAAATTTTGATTTTTCACTTGAAAAACCCACTTTCTAATGTTTCTTGACCTTCTTCAAAACTCTTTTTTCAATGCCTTTTCTTCTTTGTTTCTTTTCAAGTGGATAATGCTCAACTTGAACTGATTTTTGCAGTGTGTCTTTGTCTTGCAAAAAGGAGAGATGCTTTGGTGCATCCAAGATCATTTATTTCATAAAGTGACTTAAAATTACATAAGAAATGCAAATTAACTCAAAATACTTTGTTTTCACCTCAAAAGCATGTTTTTGAGGTGATAATTACATTAGGTTAAAAGATGATTATATAGTGACTATAACCTACAAGCCATCATGCTTGACTTAATTATCATCCTCATACCCTTGTTGTCCTTTATTTACACTTTTAAATCACGCTCTTGACCTTGGTATTGAAACCCTAAGACCTAATGAAAACATGCCCTATGATCTAATGAAAGCATGATTGCAAATTGACCATGAAACCATAACTGAAGACAACCTTAAGAAGGGTCAGCAAGTATACTCTATGAGGGAGAAATTAGATTTTCTAAAGAGAAGACAACCATATGTGTATCATTTTGACATGACCTAATGAAATGATGTAAAAATTTTAGTATGGGACCCCTCAAATGACAATTCAAAGAGAAAATTTGATCCCTGATGGAAGTATGCAGATACTGACACTAACCTTGACAATGATTGCTCCAGGTATTAATTTTTTTACTAATCTATGTTCAATTATGTCTTATATTTTTTATTTCACTCATATATGTAGTACTTATGTATTGTATGTTCAATCAATTAGCTAAGTACTAGTTGAAAGATATGAATGTATATATCGAGCCTCTTATCGATGATCTAGTGGAGTTATGGGATAGTGTCACTATGTATGATATCTCTAGACTAGTAGATGCACAAAGGGAATTTGAATTCCATGCAATGCTTGTATGTACAATTCACGATGCCCGGTGGCTAACAACTTTATATGGTATGTTATAACGTTACCTTGCACTTTAATAGTCTTCAATTTTAGGAAGTTCATCTCATGTATGTTTTTTAAATATTCCTTCAATTGTACATACTTAAAATAATTGATATAAAAATTATTCAATCTCTTGTAGGCATTTAAAAAAAGGGTAAATTTTCTTGTCCAATTTGTGATCCTAAGATGAAATCTCATCATTCAAGAAGTTTAGGAAAGGAGGAGTTTGATGAGTATAGGCGCTTCCTTTCTAAGAACCATAGGTACCGAAGTACCAAAAATTTCAATGGGAAATAAGAGACTTTATTAGGTCATGGAGAATGACACCTCATGCATGGAAGTTGCAATATTATAGAGTTTCTCAAGGTACATATAGAGTTGTCTATGTATCAATATACATTATATATTTGGATTATTTTATATTTTTATGGAATTTTACTCACAGTACTAATTGCCAAGTTATATTGTTGTTATAACATCTTTAACTATGATTCACATTGTAGGTCATCAAGGCATTAATAACAAGGCACTTCCACGAGGAATTAAAAATTATCCTGAGAAATTCAATAGACTCCCTTACTATGAGCACCTAGAAATTGTTCATTCATTTGATACAATGCACAATGGGAAGAACGTAATAGAGACCTTATGGAAAAGCTTAGATGGAAGGAGAGACAAAGAAAAAAATTTCAATATTAGTAATTACATTAAGAAGGCCAATCATGCAATGCAAAGTGTGATTCATTCAAATATAAATGAAGACAACCAAAATATAAAGCCCCTTCCATGGTTATTGATAGAGGAGAAAAGCAAGGATGTTAAAGAGGTTAATGAAAAAAATAAATTTCCCCTTGGATTTTCTTCAAACATAAAGAATACCCTAACAAATAAAGGTGAATTAGGTGGGTTAAAAACTCATGATTGGGGAATAAATAATGATCGATCATTTCTTTTTGTTACAGTATGTTCTACCTCTATATCTCCTATATAACTTTGACAAAATGTCAAGCATGTTATATATGATGTTGGTAAATACATGAGGTAAGTAGATATTTATGTGCAACGTGTAATTTTTTCAATAATTTGTTGTATAACTTATATTTGACTACATATGTTTTACTTGCCATCATGTACCATATACCTTTTTATGAAAACCTAAGATTTTCTTGCTTCATTTTTAGATGGTTGTCATCTAAAGAAATAAATAAATAAGATATAAAGTATTTGAGGAAACAAATTCCTCGTCTAATGTGTGAGATGCAAAAGTATCTACCTCCAACATTTTTCAATGCATAAGAACACTGCCTCATACACCAATTTGAGAGTTTGAAAGGTGTGGACCTGTACACACAAGTTCGATGTGGATGATTCAGAGGCACTTGAAATCATTGAAGGCTTTGGTAAGAAGAATAACGCATCCTAAGGGTTCTATTGTAGAGGGTATTATGGTGTATCAAACCATGTTTTATATTCATCAATATAGTCCTGCAATAGGAAAATGTGTTAATGTATTAGATGCATTTTGGATGTCAACTCCATGAACAAATCTATTGGGAGTACCTATTGGGGAAAGGTAGAATGAGGAAAGTGAGATGTAAGTAGATAGTGGAGATTTATAGTACTTATTCGATTTTTAGTCTTCCTACAAAATTCATTATTATGAAGGTATCACATGGTAAATAATTATATATATGTGAATTTATTATTTTAATACAACCAATTGAGAGTGGGATGCAATACATTTATACATTGCGAACAATCTTGATTGGATGATGGTATGGATTGAACAATGCAAACAAGATAATAATGGTAGGTTGTCATGCTATGGTGTGTCTACATTGGTCAAAGAAGTTGAAGGTAGTGGAGATACTAATATTACACAAAGGAAATTGATTTACCATATGGTTTAAAACATTATCAAGAAATCATATTTATCCATACTAAGTTTTTTTTACAATTATATTGATGCATATGGTGTGTTTTTTCTTAATTCGCGAAATTTTCAAGTATAAATATGCTTATCAATTGACAATGCAATTTTTATGTGTTTGAAATATCACAGTTGAAACACCACAACAAAATGTGGTGCAATGGTTGAAAATTTCACATTAAAAGGTTGGAGGAAATGATGAAAACTTCTAGTAGTGGGATAATTCTAGTATTTTAGGTTATCAATATTCCCTCTAAAGGTGACAGACATCCAGAAGTATCTGAAAATCGATACTATGGGTATCTGCATGATATACTTGAGTGTGACTTTAAATCCTTCAAATTACTTTTTTTCAATGTCAAATGTTTCAGGGTACGAATCCATGAATGTTGCCCTGATAGAACTGTTACTAAGCATGCTAATGGATTTACCATGGTTGATACAAGGAATGTTGAGCCAAGATCATAACCCTATATTCTTCCAAGCCATTGCAAACATGTAATTTATGTAGAGCTTCTAGGTAAAGTGGGTTGGTCATAGGTTGTTAGATATGATCTAAGAGGAAGGTTGGTAAAGTCTAATGTAGCAAAAGAAGATGAAATTGAAGAAGGAGATGATGTAGAGAACTAAGGGGTTCATGTGTCAAATAAAGACATCAAATAATTTCAAGGGTATGTTAATCAAGACAGTGTTAATTTGGATGAACTAGATGATATTGACATTGTGTGAGATGAAGAACTTGAAGAAGTTGAACCAAATTTAGAAGAGAATGTTCTGGATCATGATATAGAGGATGATGATGATGTTGACATGTTGAATCCTATGAACATGAATTAGAACTAGATGATATTGATGATGAGTTGGATGAGGAACAATATTAATGATATAAAAGTGTTGAAATATATGAGTTATGTATTTATATGTTTTCAATTGATTTGTTCTCTTTCGTTCACCTTAAATTTTTATTTTCCTCATTTTTATGTTTGATTGTTACTGTGTTTCTCTCAAATATATTATCGTAGATAGATTGGGTATTGGGGAATTGAGAGTGATGCGAGGGGGAGGAGGGGCTATATGAGCTTCCACCTTCACGTGGTAGACCTTGTTCAAAAGAGAATATATTATTCCTGAAACGAAGAGAAGCTCATTTAGATTTATACCATCATCTCCAATTTTAACTTTGGTTTGTCTAATAATTTCCAAGGTTTTTTGTTTACTAATTAGTGGAAATTATGCTTTGACACCATAGAGAGTGACATGTGAATGGGGCCAATGATAAACCTAAGTTCAAATGAATAATTCATAGAGTTCATAAATGAAAATCCTAAGTTCAAATCAAAATGACATGACAAACCTACGTATATAATAGGTATAATGCATTATATAATAGGTGTAATGTCATGGAGTAATATTAGAGGATTAATACAAAATGGGTTCAAGCAGTAATCGAGCAGAGCATTAATTGAATAGGGCATGAGTGCATTCAAAAAGGGCATGACGCCATTTGAGAAGCGATCATAAGGCCATTTGAGCAGGTGGTGGTAGGTATGGGAAGGTGGTGCAACATTGAGTCTAGAGGTGGTGGCATAGAGACACCTGTCATCGCAGGAAACAAATATGGTGGTAACCTAATTCCCCTTTCTAAAACCCTAATGTATTCCCAAATCGACCCTAATGTATGCAAAAATTGATGAATCCACTACTACATCATATTCCCTATGTAATAAATATAATCTTTCTTTAGAGATGGCATACATTAAGCTTCAAAAGCTTGTTCAATATCTATGTGGTTTGTGGAGGCCTCAGATATGTGTCATTGTTTTGGCATAAGTTTATGTTCCAACAATTGGTATTACTTTCTCCTTTCCCCCAGCTAAGAGGCTTGATCATCACCTTAACAAGCTATAAAATTGAAGTAGAGGAGGTTATAGACCGATATGCAACTAGAATACCTATTTTGGTATTTTAATACACCATTTTGGCCACTTAGCTATAATGATTAAGGGGTCTTCCTAGAGTTTCTACTTTTTTCTCCACTTTAGCAATGAAATCATTGAGATCCTTGTGGCTCAGTTATTCTTGTTTTGTGGCATCGCATTGGTTCAGTCTTGGCATCGCATCCTTGGATTTACATTAGATCTATCTTGGCATCATATTGACTCAACAGTCCTAGCATCATTTTCATGGCATCTCTTTAATTCATAGTTAGACTTTTCATTAATTCACATATTTGCATCAACTATTTGGCATCGCCTTATTTCACAGTTTGGCACTGCACATGATTCCAATTTATTACAATGGGCTTGCACTAATATTATGTCTCACACTTATTCATATGCCTCACATACCCATTTGTAGTCCACCTTTGTTTATTTTTATTTTTTTGACAGAAACGGTTAGTATGATATATTGATTCTTGGCTTAAATGCCTCAATTCAGGTTACAAAGAGATAGGCAGAGCTCAAATTTCTCCTCGGGCAGGAACCAAATGGCTTCCCCACTAGTGAGCCTGCGAATTTTGCAAATTATATTTCGAGTAATCTTCTCTATCTTTCCTAATTTGCAAATACAAACAAACTGCTCCAATAAAAGACAGTAAAACATTTTAATCAGACAGTTAAGGGATGGGATCCCAGCCTTCGTCTCCATCTCTTAGAAGAACTCCGAGAAGGAGGAGAACCGCTTTATTGGCTTCAGCATCAGCATCTTTGTTGTTATCTCTCTTTACATGAAGGAATTCCAGGCTCTGAAAGGATTTTATCAGGGATCTAATTCTCCTCATCAATCTTGATAACCTTAAATCTAAAGGAGAAGAATTGTCCACAATGGCCTTTATAATAGACTGTGAATCCCCAAAAACTATTGCATCTTTGATACCCAGAAAAATGAGCTTCTTGAGCCCCTGGAGAAGAGCTAGAGCTTCAACTTGAATGGTGGTATTTAAGCCCACTCCCCAGGCGTATCTAAATTCAGTTCTTCCCTCTGTACTTTTGACTACTCCACCTGCTCCGGAAATACCAGGATTGCCTTTTGCTGCCCCGTCAAAAAAGAGAGCATTTCTTTCCTTCTTGATGTAATACTCAAAGAATTCTACAGCCTTAAGTCGAATTAGTGTTTTAGAGGCAACGGGTGCCTAACTATATCAATGAAGTGGAGATCAAGAGTAGCGCCCCATTTAGCATCTTGTTCACTAAGATCTGCCCCATCTAGTTGATCTCCCAAACGTTCTTTTAGATGGCTTTTAATTTTTACCTAGGTGATCTTGGGATCGCTCTTCTTGTCTCTGAATATCCTTTGATTTCTTTCCAGCCATATATGCCAGCAGATTAATTTGGGAAGGGCGAGCCAGGCTTCTTTGATATGAGCATTCTGAGGAGTGCCACCAGGGTACGTTAGCTTCCAGTTTGAGAACAGGTCTGAGCAGAAATTGGGGGGGTGAAGTCAATGCTTCATGGGCTTAAGGCCTCTTTCCAAAGTTCTGTCACAAACTTACAGAAGAGCATCAGATGGAAGGCATTTTCTTTGTCTTCCCCACATAGTGAGCAACGGGAGGGCCCCATATAGCCTCTTTTCCGAAGCCTATCGTCAGTCAAAATTCTCTGATGGCAAAGAAGCCAGCAGAATGAGTCGATTTTAGGGATCGTTGTCTAAGACCAAATCCCCTGCCAGGGCTTCAGATCAGGAGGAACGTTAGGATGCAGAGTGATATGCCTATAACCCTGCGAAACTGAGTAGCGCCCAGGGATCGGACCCCATCCCCGAGTGTTTGATTTTCTGTTGTTCAAAGGGGCTTTGCCTTTTAAGAGGGATAGAAAAATAGCATAATCTTTGGAAAGGTTCTTAGGCACCTCTAACGTTTCCCAACTCTGCCAATCACCATTCTCCCAATGTGATATGTCCCACTGAGTTCTAAAACCAACTCTGTCCATCTAATCCTTCAACAAAACCAGGGAGCAATCATCAGCTAGGGCATCACAACCCATAATACGATCATCCCAGATTTTAATGCACTTGCCATTTCCAGGGATCCAGTGCGCATGGAGATTAATTAAGGAGGAAGCTTTTTCACACAGTTTGTTGATCATAGTTCCGGAGGTTGTAATGGGATTGTCCAGACAGCGTGATCTCTGCCCACGGAAATATTTTTTCCACAACGCTAGCTGAGCCCAACCCAGATTTGGGGCAATTATCCTCCATAACAGTTTTGCACCAAATCCAATATTTTGCTTATTAATATTCTTGAAGTTCAAACCACCTTCCATTCTGGGCAAGGAGATTATATCCCAGCTTAATAGAGGGATTTTCTTCTCATTTTCTTTGTCGCCTTTCCAAAATAAATTTCTTATGTAATCCTCCATTTTCCTCATGATGCCAATAGGAGCCATCACTACTGGAGACTGATAAATGGGAAGGTTGTTCAAGATAGCTTTTATAAGCACTATCTTGCCAGCCAGGTTGAGCCAATTGAAGCCCCAGGAGTGGATTTTAGACTTAAATTTTTCCAACAGAGGTAGCCAGTCTCTACTGAGAGCCCTTTTTTGGAAAACAGGGAGCCCCAAATACTTGAAGGATGACCATGATGAGGAGGCTGTGAAGCCGAAACAGTTGGAGATGGCTTGAAGCGATCTGGCAGTAGAGTTCCAGCAATAGATATGACATTTGCCTTTATTGAGGCTGATTCCAGATTCTTCACAATAGGCATCCACCACATCTTTAAATCTTTTAGCCAAGGGCAAGGAGGTTGCAACCAGCAAGAGAGAGTCATCCGCGAATAACACATGGTTTATGTTTTTGACACCTCTTGTGATGTTCAATCCAATTATTTCTTGATCAGTCTGCTTTTTATTCAAAAGAAAGTTAAGAATAGAAGCTTGGAGGACAAATAGCAAGGGGGAGAGAGGACACCCTTGCCTCAGCCCTCTAGAGGCTTTGAAGAAATTAGTAGCCCTCCCATTCACCAAAGGGGAAATCCAGGGCTCACTAATACAAGCCTTGATCCAGTTGATAAATTTGGGACCAAAACCAAATTTGTGGAGGACATCCAACAGAAATCTATGTCTCACCCTGTCAAAAGCGCTTTCAAGATCTAACTTGATAACCATTCCTTTCTATTTCCAGGTCAAGCTTGAGTGGATCGCCTCTTCGACCAGGATAAAATCATCCACAATCTGTCTTCCCTAGACAAAACCTCCCTGATTCTTAGGAATAATGTCTGGAAGAATGGTTTTCAGTCTGTTTGAGATCACTTTTATTATCAGCTTGTAGCCTATATTGCAAAGGGAGATAGGACGAAATCTGGTGAAGGAATTGGTGCCTTTTTCCTTAGGAATAAGGGATAGGAAAGCCGAATTGGTGCTTCCCCCAACTTTCTAACAAGCTTGAGATTTCTAGACCATTTTGCATAAATATTTTTCCACAATCTGCGAACAATTCTGTAAGAATCTGGCAGTAAAGCCATCTGGGCCCAGGGCCTTATCGGGCTCCATTGCAAAGAGGGTGGTTTTTATTTCATTGTTAGTGACTTATACTTCCAAAAAATAATTCTTTCTGGCAGAAATTAGAGAGGGCACCTCATTCACTAAAGTTGAAATGTGGCCCAGACCCTCTTTTTCGCTATACAAATTTTTGAAGTGAAGGAAAGTAGCGTTTTTTATGCTTTGTATATCTCTGTGTTTGATGTTCTCTTCCTTGATTTCTAAGATGGAATTGAAACTTTTCCAAGCTTGGGCTTGCTTGTGAAAGAAGTATGAGTTCCTATCTCCTGCCTTGAGCCAAAGCCTATGAGATTTAATCCTCCAATACTCTTCCTCAGCCAAGCTTGCCTTGAGAAGTTTTCGCTGAAGTTCAGCCTCCTTGACTAGGATTTCTTTTGTAATCTCTTTGTTTTCTGATTTCAGATGATGAATCTCAAGACATTCTTGGATCTTTTTCCTTTCCATTGCTGGGTTAGGAAGGGATTTTACCCAAGTATTCATTGCAGCTTTCACTCTCCTGAGTTTTTCCTCCCAAACAAAGAAAGCAAATCCATTGACTGGTTGCTTCCAAGTATCTTTTACTAATTGTATAAAGGACTGTTTCTTAACCCAAAGGGGACTATGACTCACTTGCATATAATTCCTATGGCTTGCAACTTGGTTCGTTATTGTGTTCTAATGGATCACGTTACACATGTTTGTTACAACTCACATTTTTTATATGTCTTGTATGTTGATAGATAGAGGCACGGTTAACTGGAATTAAACTTATATGAATATGATATGTCTATAATCCAGTAATTGACATCAACCATGTTTCAGTGAACTTTGATATGGAAGTATCCTTGTACTTGACTGTGGCTTCAATGGATATATATAACAATGACATATTTCCTATGACACTTGAAACATCAACCATACTCGACCTTTTGTGACAGACTTTCAAACTTTGAAGATGAGTGACATGTCCCATTATTAAACTATTTCATAGTGGGAAGCATTTAGGAATAATGTCTAGTGCACCCCTGCACTAGGTAAGCCAAATGCACTTTCGTTTTTGTATAATCAAAATTGAGGATTAAATTTGTGGAAACTAATATAGGGTGATACATTGTGTTACACTGTTGTAATTCCATAGGGTTTAGACCATCTTATTCAACTTGTTTATGGGAAAAAAATGGGTTGGAACTCATGTAGCTAGCATTGCCAGTTTGGAATTGCTATGTTTTAATTGTAGTCTCAAGATCAATATTTTTTTCACCAACATGCTTCTCCACATTTGTACAATGGATACTTGTCATAAGATTGACCTTGTCGAAGTAGTGGAGCTACCATCTGCCTTCATACTTTTCAAATAACTATGTGTTTCTTCTTGATACACATAGCGTAGTAGTAAGTACACATGGCATAAATCCCGACCCAAAAAGGAATTTCTAGGTGGACCTGCAATCTTGTGGAAAATCTTATAATTTCAACATACACACCATATTCATCCCAAACTAGTAAATCAGTCAATCAGTTCACTTACCTTCAGGATGAACAATATAAGATTCATCATGCCAATAGAGGTATTAAATGGTTGCAAGGAAAATTTGGCCCATTTATTCCTAGAAAGCCAAAAATGTGATGTTGACTTCACCTTATTCATCATGGAAACATTTGGAAATAGCATAGTATCTGGACTATAATTGTGAAATCATTAGGCACTATTGCAGCTAAGTGGTGGACCCACTTCCCTATCATGTTGAGTTTGATCTAACTTGAATAGTTAGCTAATGAAGACATAAATATTCAACAAGTATTTCATATCTTGCATTGGGAATGACTATCTATTTTCATATTCATGCCCTTGAGTCATGATTCTTAGGAGTTGACTCCCTTGTTAAGACTCACCCTACTTGAATTGCAGAGGCGTGAGATTGATCTCATTGATTGGAATCTTTTAAAGCCTAGAAATAAAAGAGTAGTCACAAACTCTTTCCTATTGTGCATAATTGAGTTTGTTGAGGAGGTAAATCCCCTCTATGGACAGAGGCGATCCCTAGTAGCCTAGACCGGGTCTAGCAACAATCATCAAATGCTATAGCGCAAGTTTCTAATTGCAAATTAACAGACCAGTGATGAAGGCCTACCTGGATTCCAACGCTAGTTCTTGTAGAAGAGGTTGTGCTCCCATTCCTTTTCTCCAGTAGATCACAATCCCCACGATCTCCATGAATGGACACATGCACATACAAGAAATGACACAAACACAAGCATAAAATCCCGCATATGCAACTATATATCAGTCAGAAAGGATATAACTATCATCATTTCAAATAACAATAAGAGTGGAACCATAACCAATAGTCATTCATTAGTAATAATCAAAGAAGAATACAACCAAAGTTCTGACGCTATATTCTCCTTTGGCTGGGTAGTCAGCAGCACATATCTTAGAAAGCTTGTTGGGAATATGAACAAGCCTCTCTCTCTTTGGTTATTGGAAAAGAATCTCCTTACTTGGATTTGGCCTTATGGGAATTAAGAAGGCTCTTGCAGCATGAAGTTCTTGGAAACTTGACAATTCTGAATCTCTGGAACTCTGGAACTAGCTTGCCAAGGAAAATGGATAAGCTTTTATAGATGGAGGAAGGGGAGTTGGGATCATCCACAATAATCATGGGATTGGCCATATCATCAAGGAATCTTCCATGAGAGGTGGCAAACCACTTCCTCTCTATGGAAATCCCTGGCCAAACCACCCAACTCAAGATAGATAGCCGTCCAGGAATTTGTTAGGACGAAACTTCCGCAGTTTGTTTGTTAAAAAAAAACTCTAATTATGGTTGGCGTGGGTGCGACTCTATGACAGAGCACCAACTGGCGTGCCCTCTTTGGAGGATTTTCCCCCTTGGCGCAAGGGCTGCACTATGGAACCGCGCCAATGGAAAAAGAGCTATTTTTAGGTTTTTTCAGCAGGAGATGTCTTCAAGGAAAATAAAGCTCATGTTCAGAGGAATGTAATGCAAGTGTTTGTAAGCCATGTCACTTCTCATAGGTCCCGGAATGAGTTCTCCAAGATGCGGGAGAGGGGTAGTAGGGATGGTGACAAATTGTTGTGTAACAGATGCCCCCTAAAGCATGAGGCCCGAGAGAGAGAGAGAGGGGTGAAATGCTTTACGAGAACATGTCCAACCGAAAACACTGCCGCTGGAAAACCTGCATGGAGAAGTACAACTGATATCTCAAATACATGATATATGTGGTATGGGCGCAGCCATCCATAGCAGAGTACACAAGAATCTAGATCCAAGGTATGGGCGCAGCCATCCAGTGAGGATCGATAAATAGACTCGGGCATGGTTGCAGCCATCCAGTGAATGAGTCATGTAATAATCATGATAATCCACAAAATCACAACCTAGATCCCAACAGACAAAATCCAAGGCCTTGTGCTCCATCTCTGTTGTAGATCTAACCCAAAAATATAGCTCTGATACCACTTGTTGTAGCTCTAACCCAGAAATATTATAGATCTGATAAGAAAATATAAGACAATGCAAATAAACCCAGAAATAGATATAAATGATTCTTTATTATCAAACCCTTAAGGTAGGGCAACACCATACATTCACTCCTTAAGGAAGGAGAACACTCCACAAGCCATATGCCTGTTCATACGAGAATACTTCTCTTCATATCTCTCCATGTGGAGTCTCTA
>APFE030342964.1:7826-52424 GCA_000404065.3 Pinus taeda
AACCCCTCCTTCCAGACCTGGTCCAAAATTTAAAAAACAGTGTTTTATTCCTTGTACGCGACATTGCCTTGAGTTAAATGCGTGTATACACGGGTAGGCATATACCCAACCCGCGTATATGTATTAAAACACTTAAAAAAATATAAAAATCCTTATTTTCGGGCGGAGATCGCGGTTTTACCTGCTGATCACCTGTTAGTGCCCGTGGCCCAACTGTTCCCAACCAACTCCCAACTAAAAAACTACTTTGGGAGAGGTATAAAAAGACCTCAAAGGGAAGGCCTAAAGGAGGAGAGAAGGGAGAGAAAAGTTATTATACTGAGATTTTTCCCCTGACCAGGTCTGAAGACCCTTGTGCCTTTTGCACTTCCCCCATTTGTACAGGAAACCCTTGTTTCCTTGTGTGTTGATGTTCATCCACTAGTTATGGCATCATGGAGTGAGTCTTGGAAGGAGATATGCTAAAGGTTTGAGGTTGGATGGATCTGGAAGGAAGCTTTTCTTGGAGCCTGCAAAAGGTTACTCAGGTGATATTACTCCTTTTGTACATTCTATTTGTCTATAATAAAGAAACACATCTTGGTTCCTGATATGCATCTTCTTTATGTTTATGATGTTCATTTTGAATTCATATGTGAATGGTTGTTTAAAGTTCATAACTAACTACCTTCCTTTATAACATGAAGATGATTTCTTGATAAGTCTTTGTCCATATACTGCTGCATTATTTGGAATTGGTTGTTGTGCAGGAAAAAGGAGCGAAAGGGACTTGAAGAAGGGTTTGGACCCTTAAGGAACTTCTCGAACGTAGGACCTGATGTACGCCCCTCTTACTATAGAATTTGCTTATAATAGCATAATGGTTGTGTGAATGTGTGTTTCTCTGTTTAGACAACTTTCATTCTGCTAGGGTTTCCACCCAAAAGCCCTAGGGGAGCAAATCCCTCAACAATCATATCCTATAAATCTATCACATAAGAGCTCATAGCTGCTATATGATTTACCTATACCTTCCTGCTAAGATCATTTGCAATGTGGTTCTCCTTCCCTTTGATGTATCTGATCTCGAAGTAGAACTAATTAAGGGTAGCCAACCATCTAGCTTGCTTGGCATTTAGATTTGGTTGGTCAAACAAATACCTCAACACATTGTGATCGCTCATCAGTAAAAATATCCCACCAAGAAGGTAATGCCTCCTCATCTTCAATGCATGTATGATCGCTGCTAACTCAAGGTCATGTGTTGGGTAGTTTTGCTCGTGCTCATTCAGTTTTCGTGACTCATCTCACACTACTTGTCCTTCTTGCATGAGAAATCCATCAAGTCCTCTCTTGCAAGTATCTGTACACACTACAAACTCCTTATCTGGATCCACAATCTTTAGCACTGGTGCATGTGTCAACAACTACTTAAGTTGCACAAAATTATCCTCACATTCCTCTATCCATTCAAAATTATCACCTTTCCTCTACAATGATGTGTTAGGATAAGAAATATGTGAGAAGTTCTTGATGAACCTCCTATAGTAACCTACTAATTCCATAAATGATCTCACCTCATCCACATTGTTAGGAGCTTCCCATTCCATGACGACACTTATCTTTTCTATATCTACTGCAATGCCTTCCTTGGGGACAACATTCCCTAAGTTGTGTACCTTAGTCTAAAATAATTTGCACTTGCTAAGCTTAGCATACACCTGATGCTCTCTTAGCAATCTCAACATTACTGTTAAATTCTCGGTATGTTCCTCCCCATTCTTGGAATATACCAACATGTCATCAATGAATACAATAACAAACTTGTCTAGATAAGGATGCAACACGCTATTCATCAAACACATAATTGAAGTTGGAGCATTAGTAAAACCGAAAGGAAGAACAACAAACTCATATTGCCCATACCTGGTCCTGAACGTAGTCTTGAAGATATATTCTTCCTTGTTGCATACCTAATGGTATCCCGATCTCAAGTCGATCTTAGAGAACACTGATGCTCGCTTTAGCTGATCAAACAAATCATCCATCCTTGGAAAAGGGTACCTATTCTTTATCATTACTTTTTTTCAGTTGCATGTAATTAATGCACAATCTAAGAGTACCATCATTTTTCTTTACGAACAACATTGGTGCACCCCAAGGTGATACACTAGGTTTGATGTATCCCTTATCAAGCATCTCCTTTAATTGCAACTTCAATTTTGCCAACTTAGGTGTTCTCATTCTATAAGATGATTTTCATGCTGGAGATGCCCTTGACACCAACTCAATATAAAAGTCTACCTCCCTATGAGGTGGAAACTCTACAATGTCCTTAGGGAATACATCTTGAAACTGTTGCAAAACTGGGTACTTGCTCAACACATCTGCATCCTCAACCTCCTTTCCCTTGTCACTAGAAAGGTGTGTTGGGCCATGTAACTGGTATGCTTCTTCCCTTTGTTTCTTCAATTGATAATTCATTTTTTA
Source organism: Pinus taeda (assembly GCA_000404065.3). Taxonomy (NCBI): domain Eukaryota; kingdom Viridiplantae; phylum Streptophyta; class Pinopsida; order Pinales; family Pinaceae; genus Pinus; species Pinus taeda. The sequence continues at coordinate 10,296 of APFE030342964.1, forward strand.
AGTTCTTTAAGTTCAGTTCATAATAATTTGAGAGATATAAGCTCTAGAAAAGTAGTTAATAATATTTTACTATTTTACCTTCTTAATGAGTTAATCCAAATACTTATGATATCATAAATTACAATTTGAGTTCATTTATGTACATGAGATATATGATAAATAATTGTTATTACCTTGAAACACTAAAGAGAAATCAAGTTATGGAAGGGTCGTTGGGCTAATCATGGTATGTTGATTCAGGATTCACACCTATATGCATGAGACAGTCAAGGAGAAGATACAATATGTTAACTCAGAGATTTTATAGTTTAAATAAGCAATCCTGAGAATCTTCTGATTCTCAAGATAGCTTTACCATTCCAATATTAGAAATACATTGTAATATATAATAAACTTCAGTAAAAGAGAGATGATCTTTTATTATTCACTGACTGTAAAAAGTGATTGAACAACAAAATTGCCTTAAGGTTTTACAGACCTTTTTTTTAATTCATTTTGATATCAATAAAATTTTAGATGGTTCAACTTTAATCTATTATATTCAATTTTCTTTAAGACAGTTACTTCTAGAGACCATGGACCCAATCACTAGAACAATCATTGTCTTCCTTGTATTATTACCTTTTATTAATTTTCACTTGAATGATTTGTTATCCCTTGTGTGAATTCTTAAATTTATGATTCAACTTTGTGAATTCTTAGATTTACTATTGAGCCATGTGAATCTTTAGACTTACATTTCAGTTACATGAATTCTTAAGACTTACTATTCAGTTGAATGAGTTTTTATATTTCATTATTCGGTTGTGTGCATCTTCATATTTACTTTGTAACATAGTGAATTCCCATAACCATTGTTTATTGTTAACATTTACGAGTGGTTGTAGTAATTAGTGATTAGGAGTAAATTCCCTTTGAAGAGTGTTATACATTCTGAAATTTCACATTGTAGTGAGGATTGTTGGTTTGATAGAATTTAATATCTGTTTCCAAAGAAATAGTTAAACACTTTTATGATTACTGCACAATGATTTATTTATGTTTACAGCTTAACAAGACTTAGTATTTTCTAAAATTATTCCTTTATAACTTTTTCCTTGTAATAGTCTTACACATTCCCCTTGTAATTTAAAGAATTATCCCTGCATAAACTATGCCGACAACCTTGTAACAGAAAGATGAACCCTGGGTTGATATATTAATGGACAGAGTTGATTCCTTAAAGCAACTTAGTACCCAACATTTTGGCACCGTTGCCACGCAGGTTGTCAAAATAGTGATAGATTGTGTCTCTGAAGGGTTGGGTATTGAAGACGTAAGGTAAGAACCTATGCATATTCCAAGTAAAGAGATTATGTCAGTGCCCACATTTGGTCGATACATTTAAATTATGTAGGTGTGTATGGCTAAGAATAAGAATATAAATCAGGTAGCCATAGAACAAAAATCTCGATCAAAACCCAAAAAAACTCCAAGGTCGGGTGAGCCTTGGAAGATTTACCTTCATAGAGTAAATTATTTGAATATTTGAATATCAAGCATCAATAGTTCACCGAACAATATCTGGGAAGGGCTCTACCATTACCTCTCGAGTAGCAGAGTCATCAATTGCAGCTCACACTAAGATTTACAACAAAATCGAAGGACTTACACCTGTCAGACACTTCAGTCCTTCTCATAAATATGAAGGGAATTATTATAACTTTAAAGAATGTGAGGGTGAAATGAGTGGAATAGAATTACGATCTGTTGAGACAAATCCACAAGTTCCCAAACTCAGACCCCTTGCGATCATTGTTGATGGAAAAGCATATGAAATTCCTGATCTAAGAAGTGATGTGAAGCCCTTTCGAGGGTTGAACATCAACCAAAATCCCCCTTCTCAAATAACACCTCCCGAACACGAGATCCCTAAAAGGTATTGGTGAATTTTCAACCAAATGGAAAATCAAGTATCACAAGCTGAGACCTTGACCATAGAATATCCTATAGTCGATCCATTGGCTTATACTCCAACGAATTAGCCATCTCATTACAAGGTATCCTAACTTTTCATGGGATGACTTCAAAAGATCCTAATGAATTCTTATTCAAGTTCAATGTTTTGTGTAGAGGGTATGATTACACTACTGATCCTCAGAAGTTGAAATTGTTTCCTTCCACTTTGAAGGGAGCAACTTTATGTTGGTTTATGGGATCAGGAGGAGGTAATATAGGTTCCTAAGATGGGATGAAAGATGTTTTATTACCAAATATCATGATTATTGTCAATCTAGGGACTTAAAAGATGAAATATTTAAAATGACGAAAAAGGATAATGAAACCTTAGAGGAATATGTTAAGAGATTTCATTACAACTTACAGAGATCACCTTACACCACTCTACCAAAGGAAATACTGAAAAAAGGCATGAAAGATGAATGGATAGAAACTTAATTTGATGGGAAAATGTGATATTTCCCAAGAGGAATATGATGATATTGTTAAATTGTGTATCAGGTGCCCGTGAGGAAGTACGCGGAATAGATCTGGAATTTGGGATTCTCTTACTAGAACCAACAATACTCTAGGTGGAAGCGTAACTCGAGCAGAGATTGGTAACCTTTTAAAAGATTTTAAAACTGACATTTTGGGCACATTAACTACATAGTTGGATTTCTTATAGGCCAGACTGAAAGAATTTGAGTCAGAACTAGCTCTAGCCATATTCTGTCCTCGCTTCCAAAAGAAACACAATCAAAAGGAATGTCCACTCGATATGGTCGAGACATGCACTATATTCACTAAAGATCATTCGACAGACTAAAGCCCATCACTCTTAGGATTGAAAGTCATGTTCAAAGAATCCGAGGAAGACCTAGAACCAACATATATTATGGCACAATGACGACAATGGAAGGCTCATCCTTCAAGTATGATGCATGATCCATCTCTATTTTATTCAGGATAATGTTTACAACAACAAATTCCTAGATCTACATGGCAGGGACAACCATCTTTTAATTCCACTTGGAAATCGTAGCCTTATGTTGCACTTCTTGGACAAGTCAACCTTTTGTTGGACTTCTATGGCCAAACCAACAATATTATACCCCTTCATGGAAGAATTAAACCAATAACCCTTATCCTTCACAATGGACCCATTCATCTGTACAAAACTCAATGTGGCCTCAAAAATAGCAACACCTTGCATGACCAATCAGTCCACTTGTCAAGAATCTTCCCTAGTATACACCATCATTGCAATCCCCATTTCAAATACTATCAAACCCCCAACCCACGATACGTCCATAATTTCTTGCTAAGTCGAATCCTAATCCAAATAAAAGACATGTCCAATATCTACAAATTGTTGAAAGTTTGGATTATGAAGTAAATCCTATTGAATGCAAGGAATTACAGATGAGATTAGGATGATTTGTCTTCCTCAAAGGTGACATAGCCAATCAAGAAAATGAAGACAATGAAACTCGTATAGAGGAACAACCTATAACAAAACCTCCAACCGTAATTAGTTCTGAGACAGAATCAGCCGATAGTGCAATCAAGCAACATGATTATGATAGAATTACAACTGATTCTCACCCATTACCCAAAAGACTCATGGTAATTAAACCAACCATTTATCTTTATTTTGATCTTGTAGGGGAATTAAAGAATTTATGTATAAAAAATCTGCTCCTCTAGGCTATACGAGACGTTCAATATATGCCAACATAATTAAAGAATTATGTGGTAAAAATCCTGGAAGGAATCTAAAGACCTGTCAACAGTCCATGTTGTAGGAAAATTATCCGATCTCTTTTTAGGAAAACAAGTATCTCTATGCTTTAATGGTATTTTGTTGCTTTGCCTCTACAGGTGTTCTTTAAAGCGGGACAAGTGAGAAAGGAATGGCGAACTCTATCAAAGGAGAGAGGAAACAAGCAAGGATCCAAGTGAAAGATCAAGGTTGGTGCTCTCTGCTTCTCTCTTATCTATCATCCATAAAGGAAAACACAAGTTACTTTGAATTGTTTGTTTCTAAGATAACTACCCATCTTAGTGGGACTAGCAGATCAAATAGACACTAGTTTTCCCAAAAACAAAATGGCGACTCCACTGGGGAGTGAATAGTTTGTTTGTTTGTTACTGTTGTTTGCTTTATAAACTACAGAAGGAGCCTGAAGTTAAGCCAGCTAGCCTTCGAACTGCTTTTTCTATGTAACTACAAAGTAGATCAACGTTGCTTCAGTTAATCTCCAGGTTGGTTTATGAACTGAACATCTGACTTGCAAACATTCTAAGTGCCCCGGTGGTAGCTCAATAACCTCATAAGATCATACCCCTATACTTTGTGTTTATTGTCTTTCATAGCTTAGCTAAAATAACTGAACTTAGCTGCAAATTTTGAGCAAAAACCAAGCTCAATTTCGTTCCTTGGTCCATCGCACTGTCTGTAACTAGCAACCTGGATGCATCTCACCTCCCGTGTGTTGCAGGTGAGATGCATCCCTATTTCCCTTAAGGATAGGTGTGATGATTGAATGAAACTATTTCTATCTCTAGAATTTGGTTTTTTCTTCTTTGTTTTCAGCGCTATTCAGTAATTTTGTTGCTTATGATCAGTATATCATTGTTGAAGCCTTATTCCTTTACATTATTCAGCCTCCATTGATCAGGAATTGTGAATGTTTTTTTATGTATTTTTCATCATTTACAGTCCTCCTTTGCAAAAAGTAGCTTAATCAAACTGTCGTCTTTTGATTCAAAAGTGTCGTAACTGTCATTGTGAGTCGAAAAGAAGAGTGTCATAAAGTCTTCCTCTTCTAGATAGTCAATTGTACTTTTTCCATTGTATTTGATTTGAATTGTCAATATTTGGAGTGTCGAAAGCAGCTCCCCATTCAAAATTAAAAGTGTCATCTTAGTCTTCCTTTCATTTTGAAAAGAAATTATTGAAGTGTCGCTTTGAAGAAAATAGTTTAGATTTGTACTTAGTTTTCCTTTTTGGCATTCTCACATTAAGGAAGCGGAAAAACAAATACATGCATGTGCATTTGCATTTAGACTGCATGCGGAAAATGATTTAGGAAAAGTGAATTTAGTGTGTGCTCTCTGCTCTCTGTTGAAAGAATCACACTCTTCTTTCCTTAGTAGCTAGGATTTTCATTGCTAAAAGAAAACAAATGACTATTTATCATTTTAGATTGCATATTTAGGAATTTTACATCTACATCACGCAGTGAACCTTGAAAGGCAAACTTATAAGAAAGATCAACTCTAAAATAAACCTCAATGAACATAAAAATGCTTTGGAACCTAACGTACAACATATAGAAGTCTAGGCTAGAGACGTGTTCTGGCCTCATAAAACCTGGTAACTATCATTTTCATCAAAGGTTGGGTGATTCCTCCTCTTTGATACGACAAGTGCCAATACGGACTTGTGCTCCCCATATCGTCGAGTATATATTGGGAGACCACAATGGACTAATATCCTTTATCCTTAGGAAGCCGTGTCTACCGCCCTATCGATTGCAATGCACTGAACACAACATTCGGGAAGATTGACTACCGTACGTAAAGTCCTTGGTAATTTCTCTTTAATTTACCAACAAGGTGTATATTGTAGTTTTGTAATGGGTTTGGTAATCCCTCTGTCTAGATTTCCAGAGTAGTCACTTTCGTTCCTTTTCGACTCCTTAAAAGAAAATGTCAATCTGAGCACTTGTCACTTCAGGCTCATTAAAAATCGAAGGCGACTAGAGTCACCTTTAGCTTTTTCTCGACTCTTAAAAATTGAAAAAGCAAGTTGTGTCAAAGCGTCATAAAATTTATTTAATTCGGAATAACATCCCTATTCCCTTGTTGATCTTAGGTTGAGGTAATGGAGTCCACCAATCAAGGATTTCCCCTTGGGGGGAATCCTAGTCCTTTCTCTTCTTGGGGAGATATTGGTGCTCCATACATGGCTACATTGTCCCTTCCAGGGATCATAATTGGCCTGTCGAATGGCTATTCCCAACCTCTTTCATTCAAAACACCATAATTCCTCAGCAATTGAATCAGCAACCAAATGATACTAGAGTTGATCCCTCACCTTCTACTTTGTTTGTTTCTCCCTCTCCTTCTTCCTCTTCACTTGGTGAATCTAGTGATACAAAAAACCAAGTAATTGAGAAGAAGAAGAAAGGGAAGGAGAAGAAGAAGAAGAATCTGGTCAAGCAAGGGGGCAACCATGCATCGTCCAGTGAAAATCCAAACACCAGACCCTCGAAACCCAAATATCCATGCATAATTTGCAAAGGGAACCACTTTCATCGAGATTGTCCTTGCATTTCGCAGATCTTGAGAGACTGGTCTCCTAGCTTGCACCATCCGGTGTCATCAACCTCTGTCGATCATGTTGAGAACTCACCATCGACTAGTGGAAGTGAAGTCAATGGACAAAAAGGAAGATCTAAATTTCCTTGTAGGTTGTGTGAGGGCGATCATGCCCTCCACTGTTGTCCTTTTTTGGACGAAGCTAAAAGTGTCTTGGATAACCATCCTGCTTCACCACAACAACTTCTGTCTAGATACAAGAAACTCTTGCCAAGTCCATCACTAGTTGAAAATCCGACTGACATACCTCTATTGTCAGTCGAAATGCCTACCATTGAAGATAAACCCTCTGAGTCCACACCGGACCAAAGTCAACAGGTCGAGATGACAGTCGACCCAGGCTTGCCTTCAAAAGGTCTACCTTTAGATGATACAGTCTCCAAAGAGAATGAGAACGACACCGTTCAAATTCTTTTTGTTAACACAAAGTCTAATGAACATGGGGGCAATCTACCCATTCCTTTACCACAGGAGGGAAGTTCCCCATTTCAAGAGATTCATCCAGCCGTTTATTCAGTCCCTCCTCCAAGCAATCTAGTTGTTTCCTTTGACTGGAATCTACTAGCGGGACCCCGCCTTCCATCTAATGTACCATTCAGAATCATAGTACAAGTTTACAGAATTATCATGTCTGGTACTATCATAGATGAATGGGCTTCCATGAGTATCCTTTCTTCAATTGCTTGGAAAGTGCTTGGTTCGCCATCGCTTCTGCCTAAGAATCGAAATTTGTCAGGCTTCAACAAAGGAACCAGTCGACTATTAGGGATCCTTCCAAATTTTCCTATAACTTTGAGAAGGAAAACCATTCATTTGAACGTGATGATAGTCTAAGGGCCACTAGATTACAATCTACTCCTTGGGTGTGACTACGTTTACAGCATGGGAGCTATTGTTTCCTCACTCTTTCAGGTGTGTTTCCCGTATGAAGGCAGACTGGTGCAAATTGTCGACCAGCTTTCATTCTCAGTTCAAACACGGCTACGAGTCAAACACCATCCCTAAATGGTCTATTTGCTCAAGGAATGTCTCTTCAACCTCCAATTCATCCACCTAATTACCGTGAGTGATTCGTTGAATGTAATGAAATTTAGGGGGCATGCACCCTGGTCTGCTTCGGCAGGTGAACCCAGATGAAAAAATAGATTTCCTGTAGGTTATATGACCAGTCTGAAATGCCATTTCCATGTAGGATATGGGATCATTATGGAACAGGATCTCCTCGCACATTATGTGATTGGAAGCTCACACCATTCACCTTTTTCTATTTCGATGGACAGAGCTAAGGAAGTGTTTTTATTTTCTCCGCAGATGAAATGATCCTGCTTAAATGCAGGAACTTCCATAAGGGAACTGGAAATTCTAGTTTTCTCAACACCTAGGGGCATGCAAACCTTTTTACGCAAGTGAAAAGTGACCAGTGTAACTCTAACCTCGTAGTATTTTAGCCTAACTTTTAGTTCAACTGCTTAGGTTAGGCAATTGGTCTGATCCACCATTCACCTTTGTTGGTGGCCCCGACAAAGCAAAGGAGACGTTTTTTTTCTAAAAACTATCCTACCTAACCTCTGTAGTTCATTAACTCTTAGTGTAGTTAGTTCTGTAGTTGGTTGTTTCCAGCCTGCATACAAAAGGTAATGAGCAAAGTTTCGCATGGGGCAAGCTCACTAAAAAATGAACCTACTAAATAAGAGACATCTTTAAAAACGACTGTAACGAGCAATGTTATCGTAGGGTTCAAGTTCGTTAAAAAATAAACCTGCCACTGAGCATAGTTTCTAAAGATTCAAGCTCATTAAAAAAATGAATCCACCCTCGGTAAATAACCTTTGTGATTGCATTGCTATCAGCCTTTTGAGCCTTGGTCATGTTCTTACCGTCATCTCCACTCTTTTAGCCGATCATACGCCTCCACTTGATTTTTTACCCTTTTGAGGAACAGCTATGATGAGTGACTATATTAGCCACCCTCTTTACACTACCATGTTTAAGAAGTTCCAAACTTACCTGGAACCAGTTGCTACCTGAAAATACCACTCGTTCCTCAAAAATGAGTCTCTTTTAAGCTCTTTTTAGACTCATAAAATATGAAAAGATTGCCAAGCTACTGGCCTTTCCAGCTTGTTAAAGTAAAGGGAAGTGCCATCCCTCCTCTACATTTTAATCTTTTTGGACTTGAGGGATCATTCCACAAAAAGACCAAGCGCTTGTCATTTTCAGCTCGCTAAAACTATCGAAAAGTCATCCCTTTCATATTATTTTATACTTTTTCGGACTTAAGGGATTATGCCACGAAAAAGGACTGATGGAGTTTACTTTTCATCCCTTTTCAAACTCTCTAAAAGTGAAAAGAACTGAGTTATATTTGTTGTTAAACTCGTTAAAACAATAGCAACAAACTTGTCCATTCGAATAAGAACAAGTTTCACTGTGGCTAGGCTCACTAAAACATAACGACAGGTTTTCCCGATGTGAAAATTATAGAACAAGCATGTGCTATCCTCCTCAAGCTTGACAAAAATAAAGAGGTACTCATTAGCAATGACTGGGGAAAAAGGGAAGAAAACTTGAAGAACTTCATTGGTAGCAGGTCGCTCTTGAACATGACACTTTCACTCCATCACCATGATTGAGTCGGGTTGGGTTATTCCGTTCACCATCACCATTGGTCATCCATACCATCCATGGGGTTAACTCTACCAATCCATCTCAGTGTCTCCGATATGTTCAAGAGAATTCATTCAGAGAATTCACCAACCCATCCACTGCAATACCTTCACTTTCCATTTTTCATGACCGCCATTCCTGAACCCTGTATCATTAGATCGTTTTCACCTCCACAAAATCATTTGCTTCGTTTCGTGTCGTAGATGTGGGATTCATTAACGCCCTCCTACGATGGGTCACTTCTTATCGACATCATCTCATTATCCAAGAAGTTGACTTAGGAACAACCCTTTCAGTACTTTGAAGCTTGCATGCCTCAATGGCAAGTTTCTCACTTCCGACAACAGGTTTACATTAATGGCCTTCGACCGAAGGATTTTGCATGATGTTAGACATTGACTCATATATTCACACCATGTGAATTGTACTGTAGTACCTTGAGGGTCATTATCATTATTGGCGATTCCTCTCGTGCCTATTAACAACTCACATCATTGGCTGGTAATCAGGCGATGTCTTTCCATGTTCGACTTCAGAACATTTTTTCACATGGATTGACTTGTACATCGGGAAAAGATTGAAAGAGTTTGAAGACCCCGTATCTAGTTTCATCCATCTGGGCTATGATATATTCAGGAAAATAAAGACATAAAATGTACTTCATAGCTGCACAAATGATCATCCAAGCTAAGGGATGATGGCTCTACAAGAATCACCAGTCTGCAACAGCAGATGATTGTCTGTCCTATGAACATGAAAATGAATTTATAAAGCTGAGCATGGGAATTCCTGCCTTAGCTAGATCATGAAAATAATATGAAGATAATGTATTGTATTGTATCTTATTACAAGTCACCTTCCAGTTCGAAAAACCTCGGATCCTCATGATAAATCATTTCACCTGACATCAGAATATTTACAACCTCATGCTTTAGGGGGCAACTGTTATAGACATATTTGGGCATTGTAACCCTAATCAAATATGTCAATAAACCAAGGGATCTCAAACCCCTAAAAGTGTTGTTTCACACCCTAAAGGATCATGGTCAACTGATTACATCATTTCCCAGAAGTTCCACCTGAAAAACCACTCAGAACTGGCCAAAACTAACCCATACAAACTGCTCCTTGGTCAAGGTGCGATGCATCTCACCTGCTACACACAAGGGGTGCGATGCATACTGAAAAGGCCTTCTGTAGGGTGTGATGAGTGAGAGTAGACAAATGGCAAAGACAATTTGCTAAGTGGAAACCCAGAGAATCTTCTAGAAACTTCTCATATGACACTTGCCTCTCTGAATTCGCCCAGGGATGAGTAAGAGATCATGAAATCTCCAATTGGAACCAAGAACTATCAGTGAAATGACACTAATCAAAAACCCAGAAGCTGACTCACCACTTTTCAAATATCTATAAATGGATCCCTCAGCTAAGAGATCCAGAGGATGGAATTTTGTAATTTGTAAGGAAGTGTTGTTGGTTTCTCTTTGAGACATTGTATTTTTGGTGATCTTGCTTTTCATGAGGTGAAGAGGGATTTCATGCTGGGAGGATGATGCTGGATCAGATAGTTGGTTTGTAATCCTCTCTTCTACTTCTACTATCAATAAATATATTTGAGTTTTCCTCCATATACTTGTTTACTTGTAAATCTCGTATTTATGGATGAAATTGTATGGTTAATGTACTTCTAATTTTGCATTGTTTATGGTATCATAGATCTCTATGCTTTGATGGTATTTTGCTACTTTGCCTCTGCAGGTGTTCTTTAAAGGGACAAGTGAGAAAGGAGTGGCGAGCTCTATCAAAGGAGAGAGGAAACAAGAAAGGAGCCAAGCGGAAGATCAAGGTTGGTGCTCTCTGCTTCTCTCTTATCTATCTTCCATAAAGCAAAACACAAGTTACTTTGAATTGTTTGTTTCTAAGATAGCTACCCATCTTAGTGGGACTAGCAGATCAAATAGACACTAATTTTCCCGGAAACAACCCCTGATCGTTGATCCCCGACATATCGGGTCAAAGGAAGGCACATGTGATATAACATAGGGATTGGGTTAAACGATATGTTGATCTCTGATATTGGCAGATCACAATCGGCGATTCCACGAGGAAAAGGCAGGACCCCGGGCCAAGCAATACCACGATCACTGATATCAGCGTCGGCTGATCGCGTCAACATAGGCCACGCCATATGACTTATCCCAGGTCCACGTGATATATGCAATGCGATGAAACCTAGACCCGAAGGGGTTTGGGGATGAAAATGAATGATATTTCAAATCCGCCCAAAGCCATTTTTCTAGGATTTTTAGTATTTTTACGTATTTTAAAAATACAAAGGGAAGCCACAGAGAGGGGCATTGCGACATGCGATAACGACTTACAAGTGGACCCGATAGGAGAATAGGATGCATTTATGAATATTTGAAGTCTGACTAAATGGCCAAAGATGTGTTTTTCACGCATTTCTCTGTGTATTGCATTATGTGTCCATTTCTGCACAGGAAGGAAAAACGACTAGTTTTCCCGTGTGCTGGTCCCTTTCCATTGGAAACCGCCATCACACCTGTGCGTTATGAAGTTTAGAGAGCCATAGAGGCGAAAAGAAATGATTCCTCATGATTGGGGACAAAGGAATGGATGGAAGCCACAGAGCCGAGGGTTCCTCAAAGGCCATAGAGCCAAGCGAAGGAGGAAAGAAAAACAACCGAGTTGCCCATGTCGTCGGTTCCTTTCCATTGCAAATTGATTCTTGTGATGAAACAGTCAGTATTCGATGATGGAGGCAGACTGTAACCAATGTGTTACCAAAAACACATAGAACACAGTTAAAGGATCCCCAGAAGCACAGGCAAAGGAATGCTCATAGAGAGCTCAGAAAAGCCGAGAAGCCCAAGGATACTCAGTGAATACTCAGGAAGAGTAAGACATTGCTGAGAGCCACAAAGCCATAGTGCTTGACAGAAAGAGCCACCAGAGTTTTGGATACACGCAGAGGCCAAGAGAAGCTCGTGAGAGCCAGAGCCGAAGAGCTAAAGCTAGAGCTGAGAGTAGAAGCAGAGGCCGCCAGAGGTTGGAGGTAGTTGTAGATAATAGAGCCAACGCTCATTCTCAAGGTTCCAATAGTCGAGGTGACTGTAGGACTGTTGAATCCAATTGAGATGGAGTTTCAGAAAATCCTAAAGACTTCTAAGAGCCATAGAGCTATAATGAAGTTGTAGAACAACAAAGAGATCAAATGATCCAGCTATTGTTGGAGTCCTGAGTGTGCTGAAGAAAAAAGAAGGAGTTCCAGAGATATTTATGAGAATTCTGAGGGAGTCAGAGAAGCCAGAAGCTCAAGAAGCTTAGAGCATTGACTGAAGGATTCAAGTCCAGAGAAGCCTAGATTTGTCTGTAGAGTAAGGATAGCCAGCGGGATAAGATGACATTCTAAGCCCATAGGTTCAATTGTAAACCAATGGAGTTGAGTGTGGAACTTGTAAAAGAATTGAAGCCATAATTCCAGAGAGCCTATTTGAGTTGACTAGAGCTCAAGGAGACGTAGCCCAAGATTTTTGGGCGAACTCCAGATTAAATTGTTGTCTTATGTGCTTGTTTTACTATTGCATTATTTACTGTTGTATGTATTTATAGATCAATTTCAGCACATTAATTTACAACACCTGAATAATTTAAAACAAATACCAGCATACACCTATTTTTCAAGCATATTATCAATTCCGCATTGGTTAACAATAAAGACTTGGGAATAATTTAAGCTTTGGGAGTGGGAGAGGTTCTTGTAAGTTAGACAAGAAGCCGAAGTGCCCCATTTTCAGATCAGGTGGTATCAGAGCTTAAGTTTGATTAAACCCACCTTCAAAGGAGGTTAGATCAGCATGCTTGATTGACAGAGCAAAGACTGCTTGTCTAAAAGGTGTTTAAATAGTCAGAGGCTGATTGTGTGCTTGTTGCAGACTGACTATTGTTTGAGTTTGCAGAGGGAAAGACAAAGCTATAGATAGCTTAGTCTAGCAAGGAAAAGAAGAAAGAATAATTCATTGGCATAATGACAACTTCTACAAGTGAGTCCTCGAATTATGCTTTCTTCACAAGATTCTTTGATGAAGACATGAAGCAAGAATTGTTCACCATGATGGATATGGTTAGAGAAATGTATGAGGATGGAAGGAAGGGCAGCATGCTTAGACAGCAGTTGAATTCCATGAAGGAAGAGAAGCAGTTGCTTTCTAACAGACTGTAGGAAATGGAGAGGCAACTTCATATAGCAAATATGAACCTGAAGAGGATGCGTGAGCTAGAGTCACAGCTCCTTGTTTCCCAAGAAGCCTTGGTCAAGTATCAGCTTGAAGAAGAGGTAAACCATTCCAATTTGTCTTCAAATTCGTCTGAGAATTCTTATATTGGTTCTTTTGAAAAACATACTAGAGGCATAGGTTCCAAGCTAATGTCCAAGATGGGCTATGAAGGAAAGGGCTTGGGAAAGCATGCACAAGGTATTGTTGAACCAATAATGGTTGAGGAAAGGCCTAAGTATTTGGATCTTGGCTACGGACAGTCTTATGGAGAGAGTTCCAAAGCTACCATGAAGGCCATTGAAATAGCTCCAAGGAGGGGTTGCAATGCAGAGTGTGAAGATTGTGTTCAGGAGGAATGCAATAGCTTGAAACATCACTTGCAGGATGCAGGTGTACAGAAGCACACACTTGAACTAGAGATTTGTGGAAACTCTAACAGCCTTGAAGAGATTGATGGTGTTCCAAAGGGAGCCACTTCTTCATTTTCTTCACCTCCTCTTGAAGGAAATAAAGGTGAAAGAGGCAGGTATAAATTTGGTTCTAAACACATCCCTTTTGATTTTGCGAAGCATGGTAAATTTCCAGATAAGCATGGGAAAAGAATTGTGTGTTCCTTTTGTGGTTTGGATAACCATCATGTTTCTAGATGTTGGAAGAGAATGGCCACATACAGGAAAATTTTGAAAGAAAAGAAGCAAAAAGCCAAAGGTCCATTGGACAAGGCAAATCAGGTTGTCGAGAGGATGCACATGTGTTGCACTTACTGCCATAATCAAGGGCATCTTGCTGAAAGGTGTTGGACTCTAAATCCAAAAATGCTTCCACCAAAGCTAAAGAAAGTGGAAAGAGAAGATGACAGAAATGGAAAGGAAGTTTCCATGGATGATGTGTTTCAAAATGATTCACATGTTGATGCCGATGTGCAGACAAAGGAAAAACCTTTGAACTTGATTGGTAAGAAATGGTTAGAGTTCTTTTCCAATTAAGGATTACATGTTTATTGATGCATCTATTTGCATTTCCTTGTTGATGAGATGCAAGTTGCAGGTTTCAGCCAAGATGGTGAATGGAAAAAAGTTGAGTAGGAGACTCATTTTGTTGCTACAACATTATATTTCATTTCAACTTCGGAAGTACAGTGTGCTTAAGTGAAAGTTGAAGGATGAAATGCATACATAAGCATGATGTGCATGAACACATGGATGTTTATGATTTCCTTGTATTTGAACAAGTATGTGTAATTAACTTGAAGGGTTGATTGCTTTAAACATGCATGTAATGTTGACTTGAAAAAAAGGTTAACTCGGTCTCCAAGATGGAGATAGTGATGAAATTTTCATCTTTTGAAAAGAGTCCTAATGGTCTTTTTCTACATGCTTGACTTGAAGGGTCATTTGTTTTGAAAGGAATGTTTTGTGGGCTTGTTGTCTAGTCCATCATTTGTATGCAAATGTAAGACATGGAGGTGTTCACAAGATGTGAAATCTGTTTCTTTGTTGAAGCAGGAGTTTAGTCCATCTAATTGTCATTTGTATGCATGTTGTTATTAACAGTTGTTGTTGGCAGCTTTTCAAACAAGTACAAATGAAATTTTTGTGGAGCAGATGAACTTCACATTTATTTGAGCCACCTTGGATCAATGATCAGGGTAGGGAAATTCAAACTACCTTCTGTGACCATTTCAATAGAATTTATGTAGGAAGGCAAGGAGGAAGATAGTTCTTCCTGGGAAGACCAACCCATCCAAGAAGGGAACTGGTCAGAAATTTTGGTTCAAAGGCACTACACAAGGCAAGTGTAGGGAGGCTGAAAGAAGAGGGTGAGTCACTCTCATTTACTATTTAGATCAGTATATCAGTCTTTTGGAGACCAAAAGTTTTTTTAGTGGGAAGGCGTGATCCAAAATGGATTTTGGATAGATTCCTAAGTCAAGGTGTTCCTCACAGAGGAAAAATTAAAGTCCAAGGAAGTTTCTAGAAATAGCCCCATTGCAGAGATATTCTCCTCCTGAATCTACTGCAACTTGAATGGGTAAAAATGGACTTAGGATGTAGAAGTTATCGCTTAAGGAAGATTCCCTTTGTTCCTTAGAAAAAGAGGCAAAATCTTTTAAAAAGGAAAAAAAACCCTTCAAAAGGGGAAATCACATTGGATCAGGGAAAAAGGGCGGATTAAGTGAAAAATGGAAAACACCCTCGATCGCCGATCCCTGACATATCGGGTCGGTGGAAGGCACATGTGATATAACATAGGGATCGGGTTGAGCGATATGTTTATCGTCGATATTGGCAGATTGCAATCGACGATTCCACGAGGCAGAGGCGGGACCTCGGCCCAAGCAATACCATGATTGCTGATATCGGTGTCGGTGGATCGCGTCGGCATAGGCCATGCCATATGACTTATCCCAAGTCCACACGATATATGTTATGCGATGAAACCCAGACCCAAAGGGTTTTGGTGATGAAAATGAATAATATTTCAAATCCGCCCAAAGCCATTTTTACAGGATTTTTAGTGTTTTTATGTATTTTCAAAATACAAAGGGAAGCCACAGAGAGGGGCATTGCGACATGCGATAGTGACTTACAAGCAGACCCAATAGGAGAATAGGACACATTTATGAATATTTGAAGTCTGACTAAACAACCAAAGATGTGTTTTTCGTGTGTTTCTCTGTGTATTGCATTATGTGTCCATTTCTACATAGGAAGGCAAAATGACCAGTTTTCCCGTGCGCTGGTCCCTTTCCATTGGAAACCGCCATCACACCTGTGCGTTATGAAGCTCAGAGAGCCATAGAGGTGAAAGGGAATGATTCCTCATTAGTGGGGACAAAAGAATGGATGGAAGCCACAGAGCCGACGATTCCTTAAAGGCCATAAAGCCAAGCGAAGGAGGAAGGAAAAAAAATCGAGTTGCCCATGCCGTCGGTTCCTTTCCATTGCAAACTGCTTCTTGTGATGAAACAGTCTATATTTGATGATGGAGGTGGACTATAACCGATGTGTTAAAAAAAGCACAGAGAACACAATTAAATGATCCCCAGAAGCACAGGAAAAGGAATGCTCAGAGAGAGCTTAGAGAAGCTGGGAAGCCCAGGGATGCTCAGTGAATACTCAGGAAGAGTAAGAGATTGTTGAGAGCCGCAAATCCAGATCGCTTGATAGAAAGAGCCACTAGAGTTTTGGATACACGCAGAGGCCAAAAGAAGCTCGTGAGAGCTAGCATCGAAGAGCTAGAACTAGAGCCGAGAGTAGAAGCAGAGGCCGCCAGAGGTTGGAGGAAGCTGCAGAGAATAGAGCCAATGCTCATTCTCAAGGTTCCAATAGTCAAGGTGACTGTAGGACCGCTGAATCCATTGAGATGGAGTTGAAAAAATCCTAAATACTTTTAAGAGCCATAGAACTGTAATGAAGTTGCAGAACAACAAAGAGATCAAATGATTAGATTTTAGGCTTCTGTGGAAGTTTTTTGCAGTGGTATGATCCGGATTATCCACAGTTTTGTGTTCATTCTGTCGATGTTTCAAACCCCAAAGAGGGTCCATCATCGGGACTAATAGAATATGAATGAAAGCTTATTGAGGGAAGAGTCAATCAACCTGGGAATAAATAAACCTAGATCCCTAAAGATGGCCACCGATCCTGAAACAGCAAAGCTTGCAAAAATTTGTTTGCGGTCCACTTTTTTCAGTTTTCAAGATCACTATTATGAACAAATATCTGGAGTCGCCATGGGTTCCCCACTCTCACCCATTGTCGCCAACCTATACATGGAGTACTTTGAAAGGAAAGCCCTGGACTCATACCCTCTGAAGCTAGCATGGTGGAAAAGATTTGTTGACGACACTAACTTGAATTGGACTCATGGTAAGGCGGAACTGGAGAAGTTCTTCAATCATCTTAACTCTATATCTTCTGAAATCAAATTTACTATGGAGCTTGAAGAGAATGGTAAGATCCCCTTTCTTGATGTTCTGATCAGTAGAAAAGAGGATGGTACTTTGGGACACCAGGTCTATAGGAAGAAAACCCATACTGATAGCTATCTTCATGCTGACTCTTACCATCATCCTTCCCAAAAATCTGGCGTCTTAAACACTCTAGCTGTTAGGGCTTTCAGGATTTCTGACCCTGATCACCTAAAAGAAGAGATTGAACACTTAACCTCTGTCTTCAAAAACCTTGGGTACAGAGAGTGGAGTATCAAGAAAGCTATAAGAAGAGCTCAGGATAAGGTTCTCTCCAGGTGTCCTCCTAAAGACAAGAAAGAAAATTATGGAAAGGTTTACCTTCCATTCATCCAAGGGGTTACAGATAAGATTGCAAAAATTTTAAGGAAGAATAACATAAACACTCAATTTACAACATGTGGAACTATAAGACAAATGATGAGGTTAGTAAAGGATAACATTGATCGTCAAAAACTCAAGGGCGTGTACAAAATTGACTGCTCTTGTGGCAAGAGTTATATTGGGGAAACCGGTCGATCTCTGAAAATAAGACTAAAAGAGCACGCGGCTGATATAAGGAATGAGAGATCCCGTACATCAGCCCTTGCAGAACACTCGTCCAAAACAAAGCATCATATGTATTTAGAGGACGCTAAAATAATTGCAAGAGAGGAGAATTATCATAAAAGAAAAATCAGAGAGGCCATCGAAATTGTGAAATTTCCTCAGAACCTCAATAGGGACAATGGGAGTGAAATTAGTGGAAATTGGCTTCCCCTGATCAGACAAATAAACTCGTCCAGTCCTTTGGAAGCATAGTATCAAGGTTTTCATTTTTAATTAATTAATTAATTTTAATTAAATAAATAAAAATAGGAATTAAATAAAATAAAATAAATAAAAATTTATTTATTTATTAATTAGTTGGAAAATTATGGATTAATATGGTAAAATGATTAATAACAATTATGAAATTAATATAAAATAAATAAATAAAACAATAATAAATAAAATTAATCCAAAATTAATAAAAAAAAATATTTTAATTAATTAATTAATTTTTATTTTAATTAAATAAAATAAAATAAAAATTAATTAATTTATTAATTAGTTGGACAATTATGGATTAATAGGTTAAATCTTGAAAAATAGTAAAATGATTAATAACAATTATAAAATAAATATAAAATTAATCAAAACAATAATTAAAATAAAATTAATCAAAATTAATTAATTAATCAATAAAAAAATTTTAAATTGATTAATTAAATAATAATAAAATAAATTTAAAAAACAATAGGAAGAATTAGAATTAATTATTCAATTAGATTTAAATTAATTAATCAATTAAATAGATAAAAGCAATTGAAAGAATTATAAAATGATTACTTGATTAATTTTAAAATAAAAATTAGAATTATTAAATTAATTAAATCAAAGCTTATTAATTTAATTTAATCTAATTAATTTAATTTAATTACATCCATTTAATTCAATTAATTAATTTAGATTCGAATAGAAAATAATATAATATATTTAGTCAATAATTAAACTAAAATAATTATAAATAAACAAATAAATTAAAGATATAAATATAAATTAATTAATTATTATGGATTGGATTGATTAATTAGAAAACTAGGGCTAAATAATAAATATGGTAAATAACAATAAATAAATAAATAAAAATTATGAATCAGATTAAACTAATTAATCAAATTATAAACTAATAAATTAAATTATAAACTAATAAATTAATCTTTGAATATTAAATAAAATAAATAAGAAATCATACATATGAGTGTTGGCTTCTTTAAAAATTAGGGATCTAAGTTTATTTATTCCCAGGTCGATTGACTCTTCTCTCAATAAGCTTTCATTCATATTCTATTAGTCCTGATGATGGACCCTCTTTGGGGTTTGAAACATCGACAGAATAAACACAAAACTGTGGATAATCCGGACCATACCACTGCAGATCAAATGATCCAGCTGTTGCTGGTGTCCTGAGTGTGCTGAAGACAGAAGAAGGAGTTCCAAAGACAGTTAAGAGAATTTTGGGGGAGTCAGAGAAGCTCAGAGCACTGATTGAAGGAGTCAAGTTCAAAGAAGCCTAGATCTATCTGCAGAGTAAAGACAACCAATGGGATAAGATGGCATTCTAAGCCCATAGGTTCAGTTGTAAACCAATGGATTTGAGCGTGGAACTTGTAAAATAATTGAAGCCATAATCCCAGAGAGCCTAGTTGAGTTGACTAGAGCTCAAGGAGACGTAACCCAAGAGTTTTGGGTGAACTCCAGATTAAATTGTTGTCTTATGTGCTTGTTTTACTGTTGCATTATTTACTATTTTATGTATTTATAGATCAATTTCAGCACATTAATTTACAACACCTGAACAGTTTAAAACAAATACCAGCATACACCTATGTTTCAAGCATATTATCAATTCCGCATTGGTTAATCATAAAGACTTGGGAATAATTTAAGCTTTGGGAGTGGGAGAGGTTCTTGTAAGTTAGATAAGAAGCCTAAGTGACGCATTTTCAGATCATACAGAGTTCCAATTCGAACTCCCCGCATCAATATCAGTGCCCCCTGAACCATCTTGTAGGTATCCTTCTCGAACACTGTTTTTACACCTGCATCATCCAACTTGCTTATAGAAATCATATTTCTGGCTAATGCAGGAATATGCAGAACACCCAGAAGTGTTCTAACCCTTCCACCTTGCAACTTCAACTTTACTTTTCCGTGACCAACGATTCTAGCCTTCCTGTCATCCCCCAAGAAGATATCACCACTATCATATTTCTCATACTCGCAAAATCACTCTCTATGGGGAGTGAAGTGAAAGCATGCACCTAAGTCAATCAACCATGCCTCATGATCTACATGTGTACTTGAAGAAGCCAAGTACACATCCCCACCTTCATCTGAGGTGGTTTTCGCCTCTACAGGAGGAGCATCATCAGATCCCTTTCCTTTATCAAGAGTTTTAGATTTACAGTCCCTTTTGTAGTGCCCTTCCTTTCCGCATTTCTAGCACACCACCTTTACAGGTTTTCCTGGAGATTTAGATCTCTCTTTAGATTTAGATCTCCCACTCGATGACTTATTTTTGTTTCTCTTCTGGGACCGTCTTCGTACAGACAAGGAATCACCATTCTGGCTCTCCATATTTTTCCATCTCATCTCCTCCGTTAGCAAGGATGAGACTATTTCATCAAAGTGCAAGGAAATTGCATTGCTACCTATTGCAATAACCAGAATATCCCATGAATCTGGTAGAGAACACAACAAACTGATGCACTTATCTTCATCTGAAATTTTAATGTCAACAGATAATAACTGACTTACCATAGTATTAAATGTGTTCAGATGTTTTGTCACCAATCTCCATCTTTCATCCTCAGGTTATACAGCTTTTTCCGTAGGAACAGTTTATTCACCAGAGACTTAGATTGGTACAAAGTCCCTAACTTGTCCCGCAAAGCCTTCACCATAGCTTCCCCTGATACATTCAGCAATACAAAATCTGAGACACATAATCGTATTGTGCTCTTAGCCTTCCGATCCAACTTCTTCCATTCTTCATCGGACACTCATGTTGGTTTAGTACCTGGATCTATCGCAACCCACTGATCTTTATCCACCAACAAATCCTCCATCTTTAGTTTCCATAACTCAAAACTCTGACCATTAAATTTCTCAATCTCTATCTTTCCACTACTCGCCATCCTCTTTCACCACTAGAATCGGTCTCACAGATCTCCCACTGAACAGGGTCTACCATAGGCCCAAGCGAAACCCCTCAGCAACAAAGGCATCCCCTTGAAGCCAAAACAACTCTGATACCAAATGTAGGTTTTAACCCTGTATAGAATTACGTGCATATGAATTCTAACAAGAGAAAATAAACAATGTGAGAGCATAACACATAAAACACATATACACAGAGATTTTCCCCTGGATCCCAAAACTAGGACTACCAGCTTGATTTTTCATTATGTTCATTTCAATGTTACAATACATATTTATACATGCCAAAGCATCCAATACCATGGACCAAAAACCATCGTGTCCAAAACCATGGACCGAAAACCATCGTGTCCAAAAACCATGTGCGAAAAATCATGCACAAAACTTAGGTAGGTCCGCCCAACCTAATATAGGGTCCAAAAACAAAATTTTCCAGGGCACTACCCCAGACCCCATAGAGTGGGGTTACCCCACACCCCTCAAACCCCCTATGACCCCCCCCCCCCCAAACGCAATCGACGCAATGAAGGGGGGGCTCCACCCCCTTCTAACCCCCCAGTTAAGTATGTGGGCTAGTTGTGGAAAGAATATAACACAACTCAACATATTTCTCACATAATTCATTAAATTCATTTGAGGTAAATTCACCTCCTCTATCTGATATTAAACATTGATTCTTAGATTGCTTTCATTTTCAACTAAGGTTTTGAATGTTTTGAAATTTATATAGTGCTTCTAATTTTGTTTTAAGAAATGCAACCCAAACCATTCTAATATAATCATCAATAAAAAACATAAAGTAGCTTTCACCTTGCAAGGTCGATGTTCTTGTTGGTTTGTAGAGATATATGTAAACAAGCTCTAGTGGTCTTGATGTTAAGCACAACTTTTATTTGAAGCTCACTCTTGTATATATCCCATTTTGGAAATATTCATAGATGGAACTTGTTGGTTTCGATATTTTGGGCATTGTTATTCACCTAAATGGGTAAAACCCTATAGGAGAAAATTTTCTCCTATTCTACACATCCAATCAGCCAACTAGAAACCCTAGACAACCACACTTAGCTGATGTCGTGCCATTATGTCTCTGCCACTTGCATTAGCCATAAGCTTCTCACCCATCCAAATAGAGCACATGGACGAAGGTGGGTTTCTCATTCGAAAAAGGTACTTTGATCATTGTGCAATTGAGTGCTTATGCTTGTTTTTTTTTGGGAATTTTAAATGGATTATTGGGTGATCTGGATGAAAATGGGGTTTTCACTGTGACCTTGTTCTCTCACCTTAAATGAGGGGTTAATCTTTGATCCTAGTCTAGTGGGACCTCCCCGAATGGCCTAATGGGTATTGGAGGAGCACTACTTGGGAAGCCCTGATTGAGATAGTGTAGTTCCATCTATCCCTCTAACATACTTACCACTTTTCATCATACATTACAAGCCCCTATCTCACAACCATTCTTTTTGTTTAACTGACCATTGGTTCCTTGGGATTTGGCAGCCATACATCCTCATACCTAGGCAGGGCTCAAAAAAATTTCCCTGGGAGGTTGATGCAGCTAAAAGAAAAGAAAAGAAAATATTATATCTACAATCAAAACAAAATAAAGAAAATCTAAATGCCAAAGATGGCCAAGACTTACACATTAGCACGTGGACAAAATCCCAACATGAGCTCTACCTCACTCATTATGGCCCCTGGTTCTTGGGCACATGTTGCCCCAATACATCATAAAAATGAACCCTTGCATGTATCAACCCTAATGAGTGATGAAATACCTCATCATTAAGGGGTAAAAGAACTTCTAAACATTTTTCAAAGAAAACTCTAACCCTTGAGCCATGAGCAATAATACAAGGAAAAATCAAGAAAAAGTAAAAGTTGCACATAAGGGGTGAAAAAACAAAGGTCGATATGGTAACTCATGCATTCACAACTACTACCTCCTCACATCTATACACTATGGGATGTGGATCCCCATCATTCTAGTCCCTTTGACCATGGAACTTGGCCATGAATTTTTCTCCCCTTCGACTATAATTATTATTTACTAACACCTATCAATTGAAGGATGGACTTAGGAAATCCTACTTCCCCTTAAGGGTTGGAAATACCTAATAGGGTTGTTTATTAGCCACTCCTACCTAGGGATAAAACACCATTGCGAGTTCAAAGCCCTAATTTTGGAAGGGAGTCCTTATTTGAAGTATTAAATTTCCCATTGCATTTAAGCTTAATTCACTTACATGCACTAATAATCATTGCCTCTAATGATTGGTCGCTTTCACTAGACTCTTTGTTGTGATTGTTAGGTGGTTCCCCCATGTATTGGACACCTCACCCATGGGTATCCTAGCCACCAAAGAAGTATTTGGGTAGTCACAATTGAAGCGTTGAGAGTCATGTGCCTCCAAGAAAAAACATCTTATCACACATGAACCCAGGCACCACCTGCACCTATAATGTTTTTCCACTTTGCACTGCATTTTATGATTCTTTGTGATGATGGACTTAGACCCAACAATCCCCCAGACTGGCCTTAACACCTTACAATGGATCAAAGTTGATCGAGGGCCCAGATGAGGATGTTCTCACCTTTTGATACTTGGGAGTGATAACACCACCTTGAGAACCCTCAACACATGAGAAGAGATAGACTTTATCAGCAATTCAATACCCATGTAGATCCCCTTATTGTGCCTCAGCTAGATTTTGGGACTACAAATGGCTATTGATAGAAATTTGAGGGCCAACCCTCAAATAATGATTTTTAGAGGCTTCAACATCACATTTGGCACTCATAATCCACAACATTTGGTATTTAAAGCTTCCTTCATGCATGATGTCATCCCTAGAAGGTTAACAACTCACACATGTGAGATTTATTGAGAATTTATGACAAAGCTATTTGGGTTGGTTTGTAACCCCAAGATTCCGTTGTAATTTTACTTATTAGTAGGGGCTTTAGGCTAAAAATTAGACCTCATCCTCCTCATATAAATAGAGGATAGGACTTTCATTTCAAATCATCATCACTTGGACAATTTGGCCTCTATTAGGAGAATTTCAACCTATTTTATCTTTGGCAAGATGTTATCTATGGAGTATATTTGGATATTGGAGTTCGTTATCGGCATTGGAGAAGTTGTCTTGGATTGATAATGGAATTTTCATGCATTTTTTCATCTTGTAAATGTGCCTTTTTTTAATAACATTTATCCTCATGTCTAATGTATGGAATGTATTGATTATCTAGGGTTTTCTAAAGTTCCCTAATTTATTGAAAATAAATAGTAGAATATAGATATCATTATTGCATGCATTACTCATATATGAAGTTTGAATGACATTATCCTTTGTGAATGTTGATTATATCTCTCCCAAGTGACTTTAATCCCTCACAAAGGAAATAGTTAGGGATTGTGCTAGGGCATAAAACTTACTACTTTGCAAGAATTAGTTGATCTATCACCTCCATAGACTCCATCAACCCAAATATTATGCACTTGCCATGTCTTGTTGGTGATCAAGTCATCTTTATCCACAAATTATATTTTTATTTTCCTAATTTGGTCGTCTCAAAGCCAAGCGACCTAACTAGGGTTTAGTGCAAGTTGGATGGGAGGACAATTTTATTTAACTTAGATGGTCTCAACATCATGTGTTGTAGTGGTTGCCTCAAAATCATTCCCCTTGTTGGCCATTCTTTCCAATTTTCTCCATAATTTCTCTTTCCCTAGTTTCTTTCCCTACGAGAAGCCTTAGTTGGTAAAGCTTCAACTTGAGGGCTTGTTGAAGGTTTCATGTGCTATATTCTTGTTGAAACAAATTGTGGGAAACATTTTCTCTATACTTTGACCTTAGATCATTCCAATTCACAACATATCAATCAAACCCTAAATCAAATGTGTTATATATAGGCCTCTCTAAGGGAAGCAAAGGTACTCTCTTCCATTGCTTAAGCCTTGTGCGTAGGTTGAGCTTTCCATTTGATGCCCATTGTGTCAGCTTTCACTCATAAGACCTAGAATACCTATATTAGGTGACCTTATATTGGGACTCCTCCCATTGGTGAAGATCCATAAAGAGCAAGAGGTAGGTATTTATGGTGACAATGGGCTATTACCTCATTATTGTTACTTGTTCTAGTGATTTCCTAGTAGGGTGCTCATCTACAAGCCCTACTAGATTATGTGGCAACAAGAATATCTCTCACTACTTGTGTTTTGTTGATTTTTATCAAATTGTCAAAACTCAAGTGTCCTAGCCTTTTATGCCATAATTAGCTCTTGTATGTTATGTCCAATGTAACATTTTTCTCCTTGAATTTCATTAAATAATATATACATTGCTTGAAGTCCTTATCACTCTTCCCAATAATCTTCCTAAAATAGTCTTCCTTATTTCACAATATTTAGCACAAGTGACATCATAATGTTGATCACACATCTAGCTGACACTTAAAAGATTATGTTTGATTCCTATTTTTTGTTTGGTTTATTTTCTTTGTAATGTTTTATGAAGTTTGGGGATATTCACCCTTCTTTTGTATTGCTCCATCACAAATACAGGTGGAAAATAAGTCCCTACCCCTTTATTTTTTCTCCATATGCCTATTATTTGGATTATAAAAAATTTGTGGGCAGCAATCCATCTCTCATATAATTTTTCATAACTTAATCATTTACATTTTGGAAAAGGATGTCAATGACCTTATAAGAAATGATATGGCCATTAATCTCATGAGAGTCATTAGGTTAAGGAATCAAGTTTATATTATATATATATATATATATATATTATATATATATATATATATATATATTCTAGTCAAGAAATTGGTGTAAACTAAAATTTCACCTTTTTCCTAGGAGGTTTCCTAATTCTAAGCTCTGGAATTTTCAGCCTTTGGGGTTCCTATAAATTAGAGTATAAAATAACAACAGAAACATAACAATGACTCACTTAAAAAAAACCCAAGCTTCTTGGCAATTCAAGGAAAGAAGATATCAAACAAAGGGATAAGTTCCAAATACTTCTAGGGAAACCTTTGAACCAGTAATCAGATTTCAAATTGAACTTATGCATTAATTACAACAATATAAAATAGTAAAATCAACCCCTCATATTCTTCCTTAGATGTTAAATCACTTAACAATTTTCCCTTTTACTTATGCCTAGTAAAAAAGACTTAAATAACTATAAATAAAAAAACAAAGCATAAAGAACATATATAGCTAAAATCCAAATCTAAAAATGTCACAAGATTTGGATATTTGGAAACTTCGTATATAAGCTAAAGATGAAGTACACGTACTATCATAACCTTCTCTTAAGGATATTGCAAAAAACCAACTATTCAAAAATCCCTAAGTAGGGTAAAACCTTAGCTCAACCAAGAAGATCCAAATGCATATATTACCAAACTAGTGTTAGTTTGTGCAGCTCGAATAGGTGTTCTAATCTCAGATTGTGTCTATGAGGCTAAGGAACTCATTTTCTCCAAATATCTAGAATTGGTTTTGTGAGAAAAGGCCTTAATTAGATTTAATTAAGCAGTTAAGGAGTTAACTATTTTTCCTAAGTCTAACTTAGGGAAACAACTTAATTAATCAATATTAATTGGGTTAATTGGATTTTCCTTTAGAGACTTCCGGAAAAGTCATGAGATGAAGTCAAGATGATCTTAGCCATCAATTATGATTAGATCATGGTTATTGATTTTTCAATGAGAGATTTTAAGAGGAAATCAAAGGGAATTTGGAGAACATATCAAACACATAGAGACACAACACAAGGAAAACAATAGCAGGGCTTTAACAAAGATTGTTGGAGAGATTCTTCATAGTGATTTCCGAGGAGAGTTGGAGATTGATTTTCTGCAGAGAGAGGACAATTTTCTAGGTGGTGTGAGTTGCTCTAGCATGGGGTGCGAACTACCTAGACTGGCAATGCGAATTACTCAGAGGGGAGAAATTCTGGAGCAAGGATATTTTCATAGGAGAGATATATTTGCATCAGAAGATCAAGTTTCTAGTTGAGGTTGATATTTCCTAGTGGAGGCTGAAGTTATTTACCCAACCAGTTTGAGTTTCCAGGAGGGTCGAGTTTCTCAACCAGGTCGCAGTTGTGAGCCGAAACAAACTTTAGAGGGAGGTCAGATTGGTTTTGGTGGGTCAATTTTCTCCCAGGAGGTCAATGGAACTTACAGAAGTGATCATAAATATTTTTCAGAGTTTTTACATCTTACGAAAACCAATGTTAATTATTTTGCTGAAGAATAATAATAAAACCCTCATTTTCTACACTCGTTTTCCCTTTGGGGTTTTTCCAGGGACATTTGTCCAAAAATATTGGTGTCTATAATTTGAATGTGTGTATAATTTTCTCAGCTCCTATGGTTATTTATTTTCAATGAAGTTGCAATTTGTTTTATTCATTATTTCTTGCAACTACTTTGCAGTTGATAAATAATTTGAAAAGATAGGAGAATAATAACTAGTAATTGCAATAAGATTTAAAATTTCACATGGTATCAGAGTGGATATGATGGAAGAAAGAGGTTTATATAGGCACATGAAGAGAAATAATGTGATGGTTTGAACCCAGATTTATACCTAGTTTGAGTTCTTCCGATTATTTCTCTAGTTATTTCAGTTCACATATTTTCTAGAGATGGTCGCTTCAAGATTGAGAGATCAGGATAGGCGGGATGGAGCCATAAACTTTAGAGTCTAGAAGGTTAGGAGGTTGTTCCTATTGTATGAAAATGTTCAAAAGGATTTTTATACAACAAATATTGTCGTACCAGCAGATCCCATCGTGTTACATGTATACAGGAGGGATAATGCCAAAGCGAAGAGGATGATTATTGATGGAGTGAGGGATCATATCATTCCACATATAGTAGAAAAGGATACAACATGTGGGATGAAACTGTCAAAATATACCAAGATCCTTCAGAGAACATGAAATTTATCCTCAAGGAGAAGTTGAGGACCATCAAACACAATAAGGGAGAAGGTGTGAATACCTATCTCACCAAAGTTAGGTCTATCAGAGATGAACTAGCTGCAATTGGGGAGAAACTAAGTGATGACAAGTTGGTGCATATAACACTCAATGTTTCTCCAAGGATTAGAGAATTTTCATTCAATTAATTTTAAGATGATACAAATTTCCGAACCATGAGTGATTTCACTTAGGAGGAGTTGGGGCTCAACTTAGTTGATGTTACTAGTAGCAGTAAAAAGGAATTGAAAGTTGAGAGGGAGTAGGAAAACTTTGCCTTAGTAGGAAAAGGTAAAGCGAAGAAGGGGTCTAGTAAGGGACCTAACTTGAAAGGAGAGAAGAAAAAGAATAAGGACCTACTAAAGGTCAAGTGTTATGGCTATCAGGAGTTTTTCCACCATGTCACCGATTTCCCACACAAGAAGAAGAAGAAGGGAAGGAAGCAAGTTGTAGCTTTAGAAAATGCAAATGAGCTCTCTAGCAGAATGGAGTAGGAGTTCACATTGATAGCTTTCCTTCTTATCTTGACTTCATAGGGTTTTTGGTTAATAGACAATGGAGCGTCATTTCATATGACGGGAGTTAGATTTCTTCTCCAGCTATAATGAGCAAGACATAAGGTTCCAGATTTAGATGGGGAACAAGGTCAAGTGAAATCCTGTTGCACGAGGTGTTCTATTTCAGAAAGAGAATGAAAAACGAATACCTATCCATGATGTGTTGCATGTGCCAAGCTTGGGGATGAACTTGATCTTTGCTTTAGTCCTTCAGGAAAAATTTTACGATGTGATATTTTGAGGGGATAGAGTGTTCTTACAACACAAGGATTGGAGATCACCTATAAAAATTTGGGTGAGAAGCGGTCAGTTGTACAGGTTGTAGTTGGACACGCCCAAGGCACTAGTTAGCAACATCAATCTGAGAGACTTAGGGGGAGAAGGAGTATGAAACTCCTATGTGACAAGTCAGCAGGGTCTAAAGAAGGAGAAATAAGGAGATCTAGACCTTATCCTTGAAGGTCTTGATCAATTAAATCAAACACACTTGTTATGTATGTGATTCCTTACATGTACCATTAAGCTACAAGAGCACAAGGATTAAAGTAGCAGAGAGTTTCTATCATCTTAATATCAGAGTGAGAAACCAACATAAGCTCCTAGAGTTGAGCAGTAAAATCAAGGGTAGCAGCAAAGCATGAGTACAATGACTAGTATGAGCACAAGTTTAGGTGTGAATGCTCCTAAAGCTTCACAAAGTATGGAGTAGTAGATGTAAAAAATTAGGGAGATGCATCAGGAGGACATGGAGGTGGACATTCCTAACTCCATTGTTGGTAGGAGGAACCAACATTCAAGATACACTCAGGGTGCTCAAAAGTTTGTGGGGACTCCTAGGACGGGTAGGAGAGAGTGGAGACAACCAGATCTGTACATTAGCTACAGGGTGTTGATTAGTAAATTATTAGATAGCAAGCCTTCCAATTCTCAGGAGGTTGCACAATAGAAGGTGTGGCCGTATGTGATGGTTGAGGAGTACTCCTCGATCATGCAGAACGATGTTTGGGAGGCTATACTGAGATTGACAAATAGTGGTGGTTAGATCACGCTAGATCCATAAGATCAAGCACAGTGCATATGGTAGCATTGAGAAATACAAAGCAAGGTTCATGGCCAAGGAGTTCTCTTAGAAGGAGGGAATAGATTACAAGGTGAAATTTGCTCTTATGGCTAGAACTTCTATATGATTCGTGATCTCATTAGCATCACAAATGGGATGGCACATCCATCAAATGGATGTCAAGATGACATTATTGAATTCTGAATTGGAGGAGGAAGTGTATATAGACCAAATAGAGGGATTTTTAGAATATAGCAGAGAAACCCACTTGTGTTGGTTGAAGACAGCCTTATATGGGCTCAAGTAGGCTCCCAGGGCATGGTATGAGTGCATTGACAGATACTTGTAAGGAATGGAATTTGTTAAGAATGAGTCTAATAGTAACCTCTACTACTTGGTGGTTGGGGGAGACATTCTCATTCTTGTCTTATATGTCGATGACTTGTTCTTGATAGGTTCACTAGGACTCATCGAGGAATGCAAGAGGGACCTTGCAGTAAAGTTTGAGATGAAGGATTTGGGGCTCATGCACTATTTTCTAGGCATGGAGGTGTGGCAAATTTTAGTTATTTTAGCATTGGATGGTGTTCTAGTCTCAAATAGGCTAAAACACATGAGTTATCCAAAACCCAAAAAACGTTTATGGAAATTCCACCTAGAGATAGCTCAATTAAATTAATTGACCATCATCTAAATTTTTCCTAACTTAGGAAAATTGGTTAATTAATACTAATTAATTAAGAAAGGTGAGAATTCTCTAAAAACTCACATGGATCAACTTAAAGATGATGTCAACCATCAATTAAGTTCTAATCGTGGTCATTGAAGTCTCAACTGGAGATTATAAGAAGAGGTCGATGGGTAGATTGAGAACACACCAGTGCAGTTACGAAGTGATTAAGGCAATTTGATTTCCCAATCGCAGGTGGTTCAATAATGATATTGAGCTAGTGATCAAGTAGAAGGTGGCATAGGGGCAACACATATGTTTTCCAGAGGAGTTTCTAGTTCTAGAAAAGTCAGAAGAGGAGACCGAAATTATTCTTCAGGAGGATGCATAGTGGCCTCAAGAGGCAGTTTAGTTTAGCTAGGAGTGAGGTCAACTGATCTTCCAGTGGCCAGGAAAATTTTGAGAAGACCAGGAGAATCACTTCTAGAAGAAACAACATGAAAGATCTCATCTTTAGAGGCAGATTCTAGCTAGAGCGTGTAGGCCTGCCTAGAGGTAGCCTACACAAGGGTTTAGAGAGCCAATTTCTGAGACTTATTTTATTGTAGGATTGCTTGAGGAGGAGGGTGGATTCCCTCATTTTTTTTTTTTCCAGAATTTCTCTCTCTCAAAAATGCCAATTTGGCATCTATTTTATCGTACTCAAACTTTTTTTTGCTACATAATAATAAAACCCTCAACTTCTGCACCAATTTTCCCACATTGGGTTTTTTTGGGAACAATTTTCCAAAAATATTTTTTTCATTTTTATGTGTGCTAGCATTTTTCAGTTCCTATTTTTGCTTCCGTAGTATTTTTTTTTATGCTGAAGAAATTGCAGTGTGAATTATTCATTGTTTTCCATAGCAAATAAACTGCTTAATAATTAACTAGTTAGAAGAATAATTTCCAATTGCTGCATTTCAAGGAATTTTCACATGGTATCAGAGCAAGTTTGTAAGTCAGGATGCTCAGAGATGAAGAGGGAAAATTTCACTATTCAGAGGGAGAAACAACATACATTTCCTAGGGGTTGCACAGTGCCTAACTAGGCAGTGCGAATTGTTGGACAAGGGGTCAAATTTCTAATTGTAGAGTGCCAGAAGGGTCGATTTGTCTGAAAAGTGATTCCAACAGGTAGAGGAAATAACAACTCAGTATTTTCGAAAAGAATAGTCTTGGTCTAGGCAGAGAGGGTTTATGACAGTTTGCTAGAGCAGATTCAATGTCAGGTGGAGGAGAAATAATACACAAAATTATACTCAGGATGTATTTAGTAAATTTTTCAGAATTCTCCAATATAGCCATGGATAAATTTGATATTTAGGGGGCTTCAAAATATTCTTCCAGATTGGAGGATGAATTTGCTTGCTTAAATAGCTCAGCTTCACAGGGTGTCTAGTACATTGATAGCGGAGTGTCAAATCACATGACAGGGGTTATAGAATACTTCTCCAACTTCAATGAAGAGTATATGGACTTTCAGATTACAATGGGAAACATGACCAAGTGCACTCCAGTGGGGAGAGGTGCCATTGATTTTTAAAGGGAGTCAGGATCAAGTACCAGTGCTATAGATGAACTGCATGTGCCAAGATTGGGTATGAACTTGATTTCAGTATCCCAACTACAATATAAGGGATATGATTTCTACTTCATAGAGAATAAGGCATTTTTCAAACACTCGATCTGGAAGAGGGTGAAACAGATCGGAGTTTGAAGCAACAAGTTGCACATGTTGATTCTCCAATGACACTGATAGGCAAAGACAATAACAAGGGGACATACTTTAATGAACTATAACATAGGAGAATGGGACATTTACAACATGGAGCACATAGAATGCTCAGGGAGATGATTATAGGTGTTCCAGAACTTGGCATGGAACACAATAATGTGCGCTTGGGAAATATGCTAAGGCAACATTCACAAGAAGTGACAATAGAATAGGTGGTGTGTTGGAACTTATACATTCAGATATTTTTGGCCCTATGTCCACTAGATCTCTCAGTGGGGCTGAGTATGTTGTCACCTTTATTAATGACCATTCTAGGAAAACCTAGATCTACTTCTGGAAGACCCAAGATAAGGTCTTCTATTGTTTCAGGGAGTTTAAGTCTCTGGTGGAGAATGCAATAGGGAAGAAGATCAAGGTGCTTCACTCAAATATTGGTGGAGAGTAAAAAGATAAAGACTTCACGGATTTTTGTGTGAAGGAGGGCATCAAAAGGGAGTGGAAAACTCCATACCATCCACAACAGAATGGGGTAGTGGAGTGAAAGAATAGATCTATAGTTGGGGTTGCAAAACCAATGTTATATGACCAGGATTTTCCCAGGTTTCTATGGGAAGAGGCATGTAACATAACAGTGTATATTCAGAACATGATTCCTCATAGGGCATTGGGGAAGATA
The DNA here is from genome assembly GCA_000404065.3 of Pinus taeda. Classification (NCBI taxonomy): domain Eukaryota; kingdom Viridiplantae; phylum Streptophyta; class Pinopsida; order Pinales; family Pinaceae; genus Pinus; species Pinus taeda. Next base: position 43,101 of record APFE030342964.1, read on the forward strand.
ACTCCAAAAGAGGTATTCTCAGGAAATAAGCTTGAGGTAAGTCACTTCAGAATATTCGGCAGCATAACTTACTGCCATCTACCAGATGAGAAGTGCACCAAATTGGATTAGACTGCAGAAAAGGGGTTCCTTGTTGGGTATAGTGAAACCTCAAAGGCATACAAGATCTATGTTCCTACTAGTAGTAATATTGTAGTGAGATGAGACGTGAAGTTCATGGAAGATAGAGCCTTCAAGAAGTCTTGTGAGATGCCAATAGTGTTGGGAATCACAATTGTCGTTAGACAAAAACCCATAGGTATTAGTCAACGATTGCATCGCCAGAGATAAGGATCCATGAGAGGTGGTTAGTCCATGTCACGAAACACACGTGGAGCGTTGATTTATCCAATTTCCAACAATGTCCCCCCCAATGTGAGCCAAGTTTGTATAGAAATCATGACCTATGCTTTAATACCACTTGTTGGGAATCACGATTACCATTAGACCAAAACCCACAAGTATTAGTCAATGATCGCATCACCAGAGATAAGGATCCACGAGAGGCAGTTAATCCATGTCGCGAAACACACGCGAAGCATTATTTTATCCAATGTCCAACAAGTAGGTGGTCAGAGTGAGCCATCAGAATCTCCATTGGTCCAGTAACAGGGGTAAACACAAGTGCAACTAGTGGGATCTTTGATTGGAAAGTCACAGGGATCTAGTACAATTACCAGTACTAGCATATCCTCAGGTGTAGGAGACACACAGATAACCAGACGGGTACCAAGAATTCATGGAATAGGATGAAGAACCTTCTAGCTATTAGGAGGCCAGATAGCATTAGGTGCAGATAAATACCATGGTGGAAGAGTATAGCTCTATCATGAATAATGATGTTTTGGAGGTAGTGTCGAGCCCTGAGGATAGGTTAGTTGTGGGATCTCGATGGATCTATAAGATCAAGTATGTTGCAAATGGTAGTGTGGAAAAGTTTAAGGCTAGGTTCATGGAAAAGGGGTACACAAAAAAGGAATTGATAGACTATGAAGAGACCTTCGCCCTAGTTTCCAAATATACTTCTATTCGGCCAGTTATATCCCTAGTAGCGCAGATGGGATGGGAAATTCACTAGATGGACGTCAAAACATCCTTATTGAAAGGGGTGATTGAGGAAGAGGTATATATAGAATAGCGAGAACCACTAGACCAAAGAGTTTCGAGACACATTAGAGAAGCACATGTGTTCAAGATGATTAAAGCTCTATATGGGCTCAAGCAGGCTCCCAAGGCATGGTATGATCAAATTGATAGCTACTTGCAACATATGGCATTCGTCAAGAGTGACACGGAACCCAACCTCTATTGCGTGATGGTAGAGGATGAGCCACTCATCCTAGTGTTGTATGTCGATGACCTCTTCTTGCCAGGATCATCAGGGCTAATAGAGGGCTCTACAAGAGGAACCTGGTAGCAGAGTTTGACATGAAGGATTTGGGGTTGATGCACTATTTCATAAGCTTGGAAGTGTGGAAAATAGATAGGAAGATCTTCTTTGATCAAGGAAGATATGCTATAGAGGTTCAGGATGTAGGATTGTAGACCCATTTCTATGCCCATGATCACCAACTGGAAGAAGATAAGGGCATCAAAGGACAAGGATGTGGACCCCACCTTGTGTAGACAACTTATGAGTTCTCTCATGTATCTAGTCAACACTAGGCCAAACATATCCTTCACAATCAACACTCTAAGTAAATTTATGGTGGAAACAAAGAGAGTACATTGGACAACAACGAGGCACATTCTAAGGTATTTTTATGACACAATATATTATGGGTTGAAATATACCCGAGGGAATGTTGTCAGACTATGTGGATTCACAGATGCAAATTGGGCAGGAAGTTCAGTGGATAGGAAAAGTACCTTTGGATATTGATTCAGTGTTGGATCAGGGATGGTTTCTTAGTGCAGTAGGAAGCATAAGTCTATAGCACTGAGCTATGAAGAAGCAGAGTATATGGCAGCAATCACATAAATGTGTGAGGCTATATGGCTTTGGAAGATACTCGTGAGCTTGTTCATGCAAAGGATGGAGGCGACTAATGTCTACTGTGATAATCAAAGTTGCATCAAGCTCTCTGAAAATATATTGTTTCATGATAGGTAGAAACAAATTATATTCGATGTCATTTCATCAGAGATTGAGTGTAGTGTGGAGCAGTCCAGCTACAATACATTCGTATAGAAGAGAAAGTTGCAAATATACTCACAAAAGCTCTAGGAAGACCTAAATTTGTATACTTCAGAGAACAACTAGTTATACTGGAGAATATGTTTCAATAGCAGGGACAAATGATTTTGAATACTTCTCAATTGTAGTAGTAGAAAAAACAATGAGAATAATTATTAGTGGGGTTGTAGTGCAGATGCAGAGTTAGCAAGAATATAGGTTGTACAGTGCAGTGTCAACAACAACACAAATGCAACATGGTTCAACTACAATTAGTAATAGATGAATTAGAGTTAGCGTAGTGTTTGATGGAGAGTGGTAGGTAGATATAGTTGTCAGACATCAAAAAAATGTTTGGGAGGATGCAGAGACAGGACGTTGTAGCACTAGTGCATCACTAGAGAACAGCTTCCTCACTAAGAGAGAGTGTTAGTTTTTGTAGCATCAAATGGTGTTCTAGTCTCAAACCTTGTGGAGAGGCTAAACCACATGAGTTCTCCAAAACCCAGAAATTGTTTCTAGAAATTCCACCTAGAGATAGCTCAATTAAATAAATTAACTATGATTTAAATTTTTCGTAAGTCTAACTTAGGAAAACTGGTTAATTAATAGTAATTAATTGAGAAACGTGAAAATTTTCCATAAACTCACATGGATAGACTTAGAGATGATCTCAATCATTGATTAAGTTTTAATTGTGGTTATTGAAGTCTCAATTGGAGATTATAAGAAGAGGTTGATGGGTGTTGTAGCACTAGTGCATCACTAAAGAACACCTTCCTCGCTAAGAGAGAGTGTTAGTTTTTGTAGCATCGAATGGTGTTCTAGTCTCAAACCTTGTGGAGAGGCTAAAACACATGAGTTCTCCAAAACCCAAAAATCGTTTCTAGAAATTCCACCTAGAGATAGCTCAATTAAATTAATTAACCATGATTTATTTTTTTCCTAAGCCTAACTTAGGAAAACTCGTTAATTAATAGTAATTAATTGAGAAACATGAAAATTCTCTATAAACTCACATGGATCGACTTAGAGATGATCTCAACCATTGATTAAGTTTTAATTGTGGCTATTGAAGTCTCAATTGGAGATTATAAGAAGAGGTCGATGGGTAGATGGAGAACACACCAGTGCAGATACTCAATGATTAAGGTAGTTTGATTTCCCAGTGGCAAGTGATTTAGCAGTGAGATCAAGCTTGTGATCGAGTAGTAGGTGGCAGAGGGGAAACATAGATAATTTCTGGAGGAGTTTCCAATTCCATAAAAGTCAGAAGAGGAGGCCAAAATTATTCTTTAGGATGTTGCGCAGGGGCTGCACAGTGGCCTCAAGAGGCAGTTCAATTCAATAAGTAAGGTGTCATCTTTAGAGTTAGATTCCAGTTAGTGCATGTAGGCCAACAAATAGGTAGCACAGAGAGGCCTATGCAATGGTTTGGAGAGATATTTTTTTATGCTCAGTTTGTTGCGGGATTGCTTGAGGAGGAGGGTAAATTCCCTCAGATATTTTTTCTAGTATTTCTCTTAGTCAGAAATGCCAGTTTGGCGCCTATTTTATTGTACTCAAAATTTCTACTGCTACATAATAATAAAATCCTCAACTGTTGCACTGGTTTTCCCACAGTGGGTTTTTCGGGGACAATGGTCCAAAAAGAATTGTCATTTTTATGTGTCTGCTAGCATTTCTCATCTCCTATTTTTGCTTCCGCAATATTTTTTTATGGTGAAGAAATTGTAGTGTGAATTATTCGTTGTTTTTCGTAGAAAGTAAACTACTTAATAATTAAAGAGTAAAAGAATAATTTCCAATTGCTACATTTCAAGGAATTTTCAGAGTAGACAGATGGTGAGATATTCTTTGGTCAAGGGAGATGTTTCATTGAGATCCTGAAGAGATTTGGGATGGAGGATTGCAAATCCATGTCTACTCCCATGATCACAAATTGGAGGAAGATATATACATTCAGGGAGAAGGATGTGGACCCCACCTTATACAAGTAGTTGATAGGCTCTTTCATGTATCTGATCAATACCAAGCTAGGCATATCCTATGTGGTTAACTCTCTCAATCAGTTCATGGTGGAGCGAAAGAGATCACATTGGACAACAACAAAATATGTCCCGAGGTATTTTCATCGAACAATCGAGTATGGGATGAGATATGATTGTGATGATGGTGTCAGATTGGTGGGATATACTAATGCAGACTAGGTAGGGAACACAGTAGATCAAAAGAGCACTTTAGGGTGCTACTTCGACATGGGATTAGGAGTTTTCTCTTAGTACAACAGGAAGCAGAAGATCATGGCACTGAGTTCAGACTAGGCAAAGTACATAGAAATAAGCATGGAAACATGTGAAGCCATATGGATCTGGAAGTTGATGGTAGCCTTGTTTAGTCAGAGGACAGAGACGATGGTGATACACTACGATAATCAGAGTTGCATTAGGTTGCCATAGAATCTGGTGTGTCACAACAGATCCAAGCATATAGACATCATGTAACACTTCATCAAGGATTGTGTGCAACACAAGATAGTCCAACTACAGTATATACCTACAGATCAGCAAGCAGCAAATATTCTAACAGAGGCTTTGGGGAAGGTGAGGTTCATCTTCTTCAGAGGCAAGTTGGGTGCTATGCAAGACAACTTCCTTGCTAAGAGGGAGCGTTGATTTGTGTCGTTCAGATAGTTGTTCTAGTCTCGGATTGTGTTTATGAGTCTAAGGAACACATTTTATCCAATATACATAATTGGTTTCATGAGAAAAGACCTTAATTAGATTTAATTAAGCAATTAATTAATTTTCCTAACTTATGGAAACAACTTAACTAATCAATATTAATTGGGGTAAATCAATTTTCCTCTAGAGATTTCCAGAAAAGTCATGAGACGAAGTCAAAATGATCTTAGCCATTGATTTTGATTAGATCATGATTATTGATTTGTTAATGAGATATTATAAGTGGAAATCGAAGGGAATTTAGAAACATATCAAACACACATAAACATGGAATTTCAGTGATAGCAATGGTGCAGAGGTAGCACAAGGACATCAATAGTAGGGGCCTCATCAGAGATTGCCGCAGAGATTCTTCATAATGCTTTTCAAAAACAGTTGGAAATGGATTTTCTACAGAGAGGGAAATTTTTCAGATGGTGTGAGTTGCTCCAATAGGGGGTGTGAATTACCCAGATTGGTAGTGCAAATTGCTCAGAGGGGAGAAATTATGAAGCAAGGATATTTACACAAGAGAGATTGATTTGCACAGGAGGATCGAGTTTCCAGTTGAGGTCAAGACTCTCCAGTGGAGGCCAAAGTTATTTACCCCAGCTAGTGCGAGTTCCCAAAAGGGTCGAGTTTCTTAGTTAGGCCACATGTGTGAGCCAAAACCAACTTCTAGGAGGTCAGTGAAACTTGTGGAAGTGATCCAAATAATTTTCTAGAGGTCAACCATCTTATGATAACCAACTGTAATTATTTCTCTAAAGAAAAATAATAAAACCTTCATCTATTGCACTAGTTTTCCCTTTGGGGTTTTTCGAGGGACATTTGTCCAAAAATATTGGCGTCTATAATTTGTGTGTGTGCACACAATTTTCTCAATACCCGTGGTTATTTATTTTCAGTGAAGTTGTAGTTGTGTTTTATTCAATATTTGCCACAAGTATTTTGTAGTTGACAAATAATTTAAAAAGATAGGATAATAATAACTAGTAATTGCAATAGTATTTAAAATTTTACAAGTAATAGGTTGTCACTATTAGTCTTTAAGGCATCTAGTTCAATGCGTTGATGTAGGAGGTAGTTTGTGGTATTTGTCTCTCCCTAGAGCTTTTCAATATTTCCCTCCACAGATCTTAAGTTTTCATCTATCTTCCAAAACTTCTTAAGTTCCCAGTCATTTTTTATATCAATAAGGTTCCTTTGAAGGTGTTCCATTGCATGTTGAAATTTGATGACTAAAAAGTTTTCTGCAATCCCAATCCAGTTTTAATTTCACCTTATCACTCCCATTCTGTTAAATGCCCTTTCCCATAAACATACATTCAACATATAGAATTATGGAAATGAAATTTTCAGATTAAAACACATGGGATTGTCAACACATGTTGAAAATAAATATGGACATAAACACACCAGCAACACACATAAAAATACACACAGATTTTTGGTAAACTTAGACCCAGGCAAAACTTCTTCAATCTTCTCTGGGGAAATCTTGTTAGAGAGCTCTTCAAATTTATTTATATTTTAGGTTCAGGAAAAATACATTTGCAGACAAAACAAAACAACAAAATACAACATATCTCTACAACCCAAAACTCCTTGAAAACCATGCCCATTTGAAGCTAAAAATATGTGTTATATGGATACAAACTGTAGTGTACGGATTTCCGTACCGCTATACAAAATTTTCAAGTTTTTTCAAAAACTTCTCTCGAACAACATGCATCTCACAACATTAAATGTTGTTTGTAATGTACCTTCTTTTGTCTTCTATACCTTGATTTTCGTGCCCGATTTTGCCCAAAAATCACTCCTTCAGCTTGCTGCAACAAATTTCTCATTCAGAACTTTTCTCCGGCTCTCAGCCTCCTTTCTCCAATTTGCTCATGAAGAATGAATTCAATCTCTCTTTTCTTTTCCCCCTTTTATTTCACTAAATGACTTTTGGGAAACCCTAAGATCTAATGGATCATATTCATTTAGATCAAGGGATGAGAATAAATGTGCATTTAATTCTCACTTTCTATTTTTTAACTCACCCATTAAATAAAGTACCCACATTGTACTTTATGTCTAAAGTCACTTTTCACTTTATTTAACATTGTATTTTCCACTTATAAAGTCACTTTCACTTTATAAAGCCACACTTAGGAAAATAATTATTTTGGACACTTTTCCCTAAGTAGAGACTAACCCATGGGAAACCACTTGTCCAAGGTACATTAAAAATCAACACTACCTCTTACCGAGGTAAGTGTTTCTCACCACACCCATCTTGTCCCTGAAATGGACATGCTTGTCTCTTAGCAAGGAATTTGTGAGAACATCGGCTGCCTGCTCATCTGTTGATATATATTCCAGCCACTGCCCCCTTCTAAACATAGTCCCTGATGAAATGATATCTGATGTCAATGTATTTTGACCTGTCATGAAACACTGTATTCTCCGTGAGTTGAATGCAACTCTGATTATCATAGTGAATAACCGTCAGTCTCAACTCCTGATCAAATAGGCCATACAAAAACTTGCGAAGCCAAATGGCCTCACAACTAGCCTGGCTAGCAGTCATATACTGAGCCTTAGAAGATCTCAAAGCAACTGAATTTTTCTTTCAACTATACCACGACACAACTGCCGAACCCAATCCAAAGCAACACCCTGAAGTGCTTTTCCTGTCAGAAGCACACCCTACCCAATTTGAATATGTGTAACCTACCAACCTCACTCCATCTCCACACATATAATCTAGACCATAATCAACATTCCCTTGCACGTAGCGAAGAATGTGCTTTGCAACTACCCAATGCACCTTCCTGGGCTCAACCATGAACTCACTAAGTGTGTTCACTTCCAATCATATATCTGGCCTAGTGTTGACCAAATACATCAAGGATCCATTAAGCTGCCTATACAATGTGGGATCCACCAAACTAGAATTTGAAGCATGAAGCTTCTTGCAATTGGTGAAGTAGACATGGGTTTACAGTTTACCATGTGAAATTTGCTCAACACATCCACAACATATTGCCCCTATCCTAAGAAAGATATGCCCCTCCTCCTACCACACCTCAATCGCCAAAAAGTAATGCATCAACCCAATGTCCTTCATCTCGAACTCCATAACAAGATCCTCCTTGCAACCAATAATCAATCTCTCTGCCCCATTAATGAATAAGTCATCAACATACAATGCAAGAATGAACGGACATCCCCTACAACAATGTAGTATAGGTTCGAATCTGCATCACTCTTTGTGAAACCCATATGCTACAAGTATCAATCCTCGAATACCAAGCTCTCGGAGTTTTCTTGAGTCCGTAGAGTGCTCTCCTCAACCGGCATACATGGGACTCCCGCCCAAGTACCTCAAAGCCCTATGGCTGCTCAACATACACCTCCTCCTCTATAAATTTGTTCAAAAGTGTGGTCTTCACATCCATTTGATGGATTTTCCAACCCATTTCTGCAACAATGGGAATAACGGTCCGGATAGAAGTGTATCAAGCTATGGGAGTGAGGTCTCATCATAGTCAACTCCCTCTATCTATCAGAACCCTCTAGACACAAACCTCACCTTGAACTTCTCAATGCTGCCATATGCAGCATGCTGGTTTTTATAGAGCCACTTGGAAGTCACAACTGACTTGCCCTTAGGCATAGGCACCACTTCCCAGACATTTTTGTTAATGATAGAGGCATACTCCTCCACCATAGCCTTTCACCATACCTCCTGGATGGCATCCTCCTCATAACTAGTAGGCTCAGAGTCAAGAATGCTAGTAGCCTTGGCTACATAACTGCAAAACCACTCACGTGGCACACTCTCCCTATTCACCCTCTTCAGAGTGTTAGAGTCGGTCCTTACAGCCCTCCGTCAGAGATCAGTTCACTTTTTGCATATCATTCTTAGGTGTCTCGCTTGTTCCACTTCATTGCATTTCGCTAGGGGCATGCCATTGACTAACGAGGGGGTCTGGTTGTCTTGTGTTTCCTCATGCTTGTACCTGCAAGGTTAATTAAAATTCCTCAAAAATCACTGAAGTTCATGGTCATTGCATTCATGGTCATAAATGATTAGTTTCGTTAAAAAGAGTCTTTAGTCCTAGAGTCTAGGGTTTTCAGTCCTTTGCATACATGTAATAAAGGCCTGCAGGTCATGAGGTTGGTTTCAAAAGATTTCTATTTCACGTTTTTTATCAAAAACATTTGAAGACATTTCTAGTCCAAAACTCTGTTTTGGAACTAGAAATTGTCAAACTTCACTTTCTTGTAATAATTATATTTGTTTCACCATAAGAAGTTTCACAGCAAGCCTCTGATTTTTGCCAAAGCCAAATGCCAAAATCTCTACAAAAAATCAAGACATTTCATTAGTCC
>APFE030342964.1:52444-108126 GCA_000404065.3 Pinus taeda
AAAAAATAAATAAATAAAATAATAGTGAAAAGCCAAAGACAGAATTGCATTAAATGATAAAGTGCCAAAAGCCAAACATTGTAAAAATGGGTTATGGTTTATGAGATATTTTGCAACCCATATAAAGCATGGAAAGCAAATTATTTTCACAAATTTCCCAAAGCAAAACCGAGTTAGAGTGTTGAAGACAAAGTGGAAGCGTTTCAAGGTTGTGGAGTTGAAGGGGAAGTGCGCGCTACGCACAGAGAAGGCGCGCTACGCATTGGGAGCGGTCTACGCACTGGGCTTCACCGGCCTGTGCAAAATTACATGCGCGCTACGCATTGGGTAAGCGCGTGACACATACAAACTCAGAGCCAAAAAAAATTTGCTCCTTCATCCAGATTCATGCTAAATTGCCTCCAATTGCTTGCAAGTAGGTTCTTTATGTTTGCTCAGTGAATTGTAGACATGATTATGGTGTTTTGAAAGTGGAGAAACAAGTGTGAAATGTAAAACCCTATGTTTATTTCCAAATTCACTTCTTAGGGTTTGAAACAAATATTAGGGACTGTGTGGGTTAATATATACCTATGTCATCTATTTTTAGTGGTGTCCATGCTCATTATTAACCTCAGCCTCATGCTCTCTCTTTGCCATTACATCTCTGCTGTCATTGTTATGGCCATTGTCATTTTCACACTACTTTTCCATGCAAACTCAGTTGACAAAACTATTCTCATTGTGGCTTTCCTATGATACTTTGATACACATGTGACACATTTGAGGAGTAAAGCATACACTGAAATTTTTGCCTTCATTATACCTATATCAGCATACATATTGCAGAGATCTTGTTTTCAAAGCCATGTTAGAGACGGATTCAGTTTATGAGCAGGAGTATGACAGTGATTCCACAGCTGAGGGTAATGTGCCACGGAGGTCTCACAAAAGTAGCAAAGGTGGTAAGCATCTCAGGGAGGAGCCTACTTCTTTGGCTCAATTGCAGGCTTGCCCGCTTGTAATATATTGTTTTCAGCATCAGTCATGTTTCCAATACTGTGAGATGATCTCACAAACCCAGCATCATCGTGAACTAGTTCGTCTATTTGTTCTAAATTTAACAGATGGTTGTGTAAACCTCGCTGGAGTAAATTTCATTCTATCACCAGAGACTATTGCTCAGGCCACCAAATATAGGAGAGGAATGGAACAAACGTCAGCAGTTAGAGAAATTCTACTATGAGCCATACATCAAACCTGGGTATATGAGGCACCTGAGCAGGGTTTTTCCTTTCAAATTCCTGAGGGATGAGTTTGCACCATTGATGAAACTCATCATTCGGTATTTCAGTTGCGAGGGCAGATTCTCGTGTCTCTATGCGTACCATGTCCGTTTGTTGGTGCATTTCACGAGCGTACGTATGATGAACATTTCGTACTTCATGTATCGCAACATAGAGAGGATGATGATTTTTGTACAGAAGAAGGCCCCAGCACAGCAGCATAGAAGTATATATCATTACGCGCTGATCAATATCGTAGTGGTACATCAGTTGACACAGCAGGGCATTACTTGGGAGGATTTCATCTCCCGTGACTTCTTCACAGCGCCACAACCATGTCCCGAGGTAGTTCATGATGAGGGAGAGCCTTCACACTAGCCTGACATTCCTGAGATCGAGCATATAAGTGCTCCATTGTATGTGACATACCAACGAGGCCACAGGGCCTTATTTGCAGCTACACGACGAGTACTATCTCCACCCGGGGTGGAAGGGGTCTCGTTGACTCCATCATGAGAGCGAGTATTATCTCCATAGGATGTGGAAGGGGTCTCGCCTTCTTCTTCAGCATAGGTACAGATCCAGGATAGAGGCAAGAGGCCTATGCATGATGAGGGCCCTTCAGGAGGCCGAGACACTGATTTCACGATCATTGATGTTGATGCGAGCTCTCCTAGCTTGAAGTTGAAGGAGATCATCCAGGAGCAAAAGGCTGAGAATGACACGCTGCAAAAGAAATTACAGATGGCTCAGTGGGTGATAAATTACCTGGAGCAGCGTAACAAACAGCTAGAGGATGAGTATACACTTTATGAGCTGCGGCAAATCCGTGAGGATCAACAATTGGCCCGAAAGAGACCTGGTGATATGACACCGGCTGATCGAGAGTCTTGCCTCATACGTGTTAACATTCATCTGGAGAAATTGTTGGCAAAGGCCAATAGAGACAAAGACATGCTTCATCACATGAAGGGTCATTACTGGGCTCGCATGCATGTCTGCAAGGCAAAAATGAAGATTTTGAAGAGGAGGTTGAGCAGAGCACTAAAACGACGGAAAAGGCCTGATCCACTCCAGATTTTCGCCGAGGCTTCATTGGCTGGACATAATACATGATGGAGGGTCTTCGCTCCGAATTTGAGCAAACTCGGAGAAATTTTTGTCATTTTGAAATATTTTGGCCTAAAAACAGGTTTTTCAGCTATATGAGTAGCGCGTCGACGCGCTCGCTTTTGATTGGGACACTTGCAAAAGGAAAACTTTATATTTTTGGGTTTTTCATGGTAAGTTATGCATGCTCAAGTATTGCCGAAGCATTTCATCAAGTTCTGGATTATCAAAATACCCAAAAACACCATGAAAACCACCTTGCTGCCACCTTTTGCTCCAGCATGAAGTACTCCTGGGAGAATGAAGTTTTGGAGGGGCAAATGAGCTCCAAATTTGGAAATTCTACTTGTGTTGGATAGCCAACATCCAGGGCTTTCCAATGAGCTATCATGAGCTCAATTTGGATGTCGAGAAGTGCCCCAAAATCAGGCTGAAAGATGCGCTACGCAAATGGCTCAGGCGCTCTATGCATATGGATTTTTGGTCAATTTTTCACCTTCCAGCTCAGAAATTCGGTTAGTTGAACCAGTTTCGCTTGTGGATGAAATTTTTGAGTTATCATGATGTAAATTGATGGTTGACATGTAACTTTGACTCACTTTTACCTATTCTAGATTATTCACTCCTAAAAAAGTAAAAATCAGATGTAAGAATCAGTTTCCTCCCTTTTAGAGGCAAGTTGTTTAGATGCCTATATTCTAGCTCCTTGTTTAGAATAAGTTGGAACTGCTCCTAGAAGAAGGAATTCGACCCCTAGAGGTGTGGGAAGGGGTTAGGAGGTCTATATGATGTAATTTTTGAGACATTCTACAGGTTGGTCTCTTGGGAAAGATTTTGGCACACTATTGTACATATTTTGGCTAAGGAAAGATCAGAGGTTTTGCAGCACCTGTTGGGATTCTTGTGGCTTTCAGTTCTTGATGGTGTTTTCTCTCAGTTTATTGTAAGTTCTTTCATTTTTAATGTATTTCATTCCCTTCTTATGCTTCTGAAACTAAATGAATAAGTAAAGGAGGTTGAATCCATTGATTTCAGTGCCCTGCCTTTGAAATTGTTTAGTTTTACATGTTTTCGCCTATTTGGAGAGGATCCATGTTCTCCCTTGCCCTCTTCAGCTCCTTTTTGTTCTGATCCATCCATACACTTAATCAAAAGCATTAATACTACTTCCTACCTTTCCCCAACTTGAATTCTGCAAAGATCTGGCCTTATCCTCGGACCCAAAATTGTTTTTTCCCATTTCTCCAACAAAAACCCAAAAACTCAAAATCAAACTTTCCTATCTCTTTACTAGCCTAAAATCAGTTCCCATTCTAGAGTCATCTCGCACCCTATTGCTCATTTTATCAAGATTGACTAGAGAGAGCCCTCTCCTATCCTCGTAGGGCTAGCTACGAGGCTGAGCGTGGTTTGATGTAGCCTTGAGGTTTACCTTATTTCAGCCTAAGGTAGATTTGAGCGCTAACATGGAGAACCAACAAACTTTGCTTCATTCAAGGTGTCTTGAAGCCATTTGGGCCTCCTCTTCCTTGAAGAAGCTTCCCCATAGGGAACCTCATCCTCTGCCCCACAATTTGGTGAACTTGAAGGTCTACCAACTGATCTTGGTGTGCCTATATCAACACCTGTCCTCGAAGAACCTGTACCAGCACCTGTGCTTGTGTTAGCTGAAGTTCCATGTGAACTTTGTACCAGTAGAATCCCTAAAGAAGTGCTTGGTGAACTCGCCAATAGTGCCCCAGATGTCAAAGACACTGAAGTACCTCCTGTACTACTTGATCCAGAACCCTGAGGTCTTGCTCCCTGTACCTGACCTCCCTGTTGAGGATAAGTCTATGACTCTCTCTTGTCATACTCCTGTGATCTGCTATAAGCCCTCTCCTCCTCAAACTTCACATCCCTCCTAATCACGACTCTCCATTTAGAAGGAATGAAGATCTGATAGGCCTTCAAAGTCTTGATATAACCTATAAAGATACCCTTCTTTGCCATGGGTTCCAGCTTCATCCTATGCTCATTGGGGATATAAGAATATGTGAAACATCCAAATATATGAAGATGTCCCACATGAGGCTTCTCTCTAGTGAAAGCCTCCTTTGGAGTCATATTCCCCAATGCTCTATGAGGACTCCTATTTTGAATATAAAAACAATATTGCAGGCCTCAGCCCACAAAAACAAAGGAAACCCCTGATCATGAATCATCACTCTAGCAGTCCCAACAATAGATCTGTTCTTCCTTTCAGACACCCCATTCTGCAGGTGGTTGTAAGGAACTGTGAACTCTATCCTAATTCCCTCTTGTACACAGAAGTCAGAAAACCCACCATCGATGTACTCACCATCATTGTCTAACCTCAAGACCCTAATCTTCCTACTTGTTTGCTTATCCACAAGAGCTTTGAACTCTTTAAAGCGACTAAAGACCTCACCCTTGGCCTTTAGGAAATATATCTAATTCCTTGTAGAGTAGTCATCAATGAATATAACATAATACTCATAACCACCCAAATACACATGACACATCTGACCACTAACATCAATATGAATCAATTCTAGTATACATGTAGATTTTTTGTCACTCGTTGGGAATGGTAACTTGGTGTGCTTACCCAAAGCACACCATCTACAGACCTCATAATGCTTGACACTGAAATCAGGAACTCCAATAGTGATCTCCCTCAGTACTCTCAAAGCTCCATGATTCATATGCGCCACCCTCCAATGCCATAACTCGCACACGTCTCTACTACTGGTGGTACTAGTGTGAGTGCTACCAGATGTGCTACTCACCAATGCTCCTGCCAACTGAAACTGAACCTGTATAACTTCCTAGAGTGGACTACAATCACTTTGGCCAAAGTGATGGAAGCTCCCCTAGGACACATCAATACCTGCCCTCCTCAGAAAGCGACATCAAACCCCTTCTCCTCCATAGCATACACTGAAATCAAGTTCTTCTTCATCCCCAGAACATACCAAACATCCATTACCATCAAAGGAGGCAAAGACTCCCTCTCAAAGGTAACAGTCCCCACACCAACAACTCTCACAATGTAATCATCTCCTAGTACAATCTCAATATCAAGTGCCCTCTCTGTAAACTATGAAAAGAACTCTCATGCACCTGCCATATGGCGGGAAGCCCTGGTATCTATGTACCACACATCGGATGATGTACTCCTACTAGATGTAGAAGTAGTAAATGAAAATTCCTTGTCTAACTGTGAAGCAAACTGCTACACCTCTATTGAAGTTGTAGTACCTTTCTTCCCCTTGTTCTTCCTCTTAGGACACGTAGCAACATAGTGTCCCATCTTCTGACAAGCCCAACATTTGACTTTGGCCATACCCTTATCTTTCTTCTTCTTCTTCTCCTTTCCCTTAGCCCCATCCGATGAGGCCCCTTTCTTGGCCTTCCCTTTGTTCTTCCCCTTAACTATCAAGGCTACATCCTCCTCATTTGCTATCTTCACCCCACCACTGCTAGTCTTCCATATCTCATGCTGCACTAGCCTAGAATCTGTCCCAATTGGGAAGATTCTCCCTAGAGGTAACAACATCTCCAGATACCTCCCAACACTTAGGAAGTCCTGCTAAATCTATCCTGACAAACTCTATGGGTGAAACTGCCTCACCAATAGCAATCAAATCATCAGGTACCTGCTTGACCCTTCCAATATAATGAAATACACTTTCAACCTTTGTCATCCCGATGTTCTTCAATTGTTCTTTGACTATCGTCTTCCTACTGTCATTGGTACTCTGGTAGAGAGTGGTTAGAGCTATCCACATATGATATGAATATGTCTTTCTTCTCACCTAAGGAACCACATGATCCTTCAGACTGTCCATGAAAATGTTTTTTGCCTTTGCATTATTTTTTTTTAATTCAACAAGTTCATCTATAGCAGTAGGAGGTACAACCACTTGCCACACTATGTCCCAAACTGTTGCCTCCTCAAACATTGTCTAAATTTTGTCCTTCCAAATGGCATAGTTGGATATCCCATCCAGTGTGTCCTCTATCCTTAAGAACATGGCCATGACTGCTATCCAAAATTTACAAAACCAAGAAAATGGAGAAATGAACTTTCCAGCACACCTTGATGTCTCAAAAGTTTAGTCTGTGTGAAATTTCACCTTGCTACCCCAAAATATTAGTTTGTTGTCAAAAAATTCAGTTTGTTGTCCAAACCATTGTTTGTTGTCCCAAACTACTATCTACTGTTCAAACTGCAAGTTTCAGCTGGTAGCTCTGATACTATGTTGAAATTTGATGACTAAAAAGTTTCCTGCAATCCCAATATGGTTTTAATTTCACCTTATCACTCTCATTTAGTTAAATGCCCTTTCCCATAAACATACATTCAACATATAGTATTCTGGAAATGAAATTTTCAGATTAAGACACATGGGACTATCAACAAATGTTGAAAATGAATATGGACATAAACAGACCAGCAACACACATAAAAATACACACAAATTTTTGGTCAACTTAGACCCAGGAAAAACCCCTTCAATCTTCTTTGGGGAAAACTTGTTAGAGAGCTCTTCAAATTTATTTATCTTTCAAGTTCAAGAAAAATACATTTGCAAATAAAACAAAATAAAAAAATGCAACTTATCTCTTGAGCGCAAAACTCCTTGAAAATCATGCCCACGTTGCCTCGATTTCCATGTCCACTTGAAGCTGAAAATATGTACTATATGAATACAAACTGTATAGACTATACTGTACGGATTTCTGTACCATTGTACAATTTTTTTTTTTTAAACTTCTCTCGAATGGCATGCATCTCACAAAATTAAATGTTGTTCGTACTGTACCTTTTGTTGTCTTCTATGCCTTGATTTTCGTGTCCAACTTTGCCTAGAAATCACTCGTTTAACTTGTTGCAACAAATTTCTCCTTCGAACATTTCTCCAACTCTCAGCCTCCTCTCTCCAATCTACTCATGAAGAATGAATGCAATCTCTCTTTCCTTTTCCACCTTTTGTTTCCCTAAATGACTTTTGGGCAACCCTAAGATCTAATGGCTCAAATTCATTTAGATCAAGGGATGAGAATAAATGTGCATTTAATTCTCATTTTCTATTTTTTAACCCACCCATTAAATAAAGTACCCACATTGTACTTTATGTATAAAGTCACTTTTCACTTTATAGTTTAACATTGACTTTTCCACTTATAAAGTCACTTTCATTTTATAAAGTCACACTTAGGAAAATAATTATTTTGGACACTTTTCCCTAGGTAGAGACTAACCCATGGGAAACCACTTGTCCAAGGTAGATTAAAAATCAACATGTGTGTGCACATAATTTTCTCAATTCCTATGGTTATTTATTTTTAGTGAAATTGTAGTTGTGTTTTATTCAATATTTTCCACAAGTATTTTGTAGTTGACAAATAATTTGAAAAGATGGGAGAATAATAGACAGTAACTGCAATAGTATTTAAAATTTTACAACTAGTAGGTCGTCACTGTTAGTCTTTAAGGCATCTAGTTCAATGCGTTGATGTAGGAGGTAGTTTGTGGTAATTGTCTCTCCCTAGATCTTTTTAATTTCCCTCCACAGATTTTAAGTTTTCATCTATCTCCCCAAACTTCTTAAGTTCCCAGACATTTTTTATATCAATAAGGTTCCTTTGAAGGTGTTCCATTGCATTAATTCACTATGTTTGCACATATGGGGTTTAATGGTTGTTGATAAGCTTTATATAGTCCACAATATCTAGCCAATATGGGTTGAATTTAAATGGAGAGGAGCAAGTTTTAGATTCATTCCTTTGTTCCATAGTTATTATATCACGATCTAACCCTCCAAAATAAAAAAGTGAAAGCTTTGTGTTCCCTAACCAAAGTGAGAAGTTCCTCTTTTAAAATAAATCCATCCAACCTTTTTCCAATGCAGTGCTAGCTTTCCTTTTTTCTTGTCCAATTAGGGGTTACACTAATAGGTTCTATATCAGTGAGACTAGCGTCTTCAATACAATCTTGAAAGAATTCAAAGAGGGTTTCACTTCTAGCATTGGACCCCCATCCCTCTTGATAAGGGGGATGCTAACTAACACTACTTCTATTTTAAAATACCATATATATTTAATAAGTCTAGGAGCTTGCTTAGTTCCCTAGAGAAAACTAAAACTAACATTGTGTACCCTTAGATTTTAGTATACATATCATAATATTGCTTCTAGTTGGTTATTAGACTTCCCAAGTGTCCTTGAGCATTGGATACTTCTAGGTGCCAATATAGGAAGTGATTTCTCAATGAAAACATGCATTTCTTCTCTAAATCATTGTTTCCTATATGAAAATCATTGAAGGCTTATGATGAGTGAGTAGCCTCCCAAGGGAACACATATTTCATGTGGATTTGAAGTCCCTATGATTACTGGTGAGTAGTACTATTGGGGTGGCATTAATGGGGTTGGATTTTCTCTAAGGACCTCAGAAATGGTTATCTATTTCCCTTCTTGAACTTCCCTCTCTACCTATGTTATTGCCAACGTTTTGAATGATCTCCTTTCAGGAGTTTTTTCACTTTCTTCTAGGTCTAGGTCCTCTTCTAAACCTCCTTTTATGATCTAGAGGGTTCTCCTTCCTCGTTTTCTCTTTAATATAGTAAGGTATATTTGTGATTGTATTGCATATTTTCATAAGAGGGATTTGAGTTTAGTTTAGGAGAATTCAGATCAACCCACTTTTGTTCCTTTTATAAACCTTCATCTGGGGTTTGTTCCTTTCTCTACTCTCTTTTATTATCTTGGGACTTGAAGAGGTGAGTTTTTGTGATCTAGTTACCCATGGAGGCATTGGAAAAGGCCTCCAATGATGTTCTAGGTTCCAGTGAGTTGACGACGTTTGCCCTCATTAGGATTTCCATATTTGTTGGGTAACTTTCGAGGTGATCTAGCCATTCCTCTTAGGCCAGTATGGAGTTCAGAGTCCCCAAATGTTCATTCTCCTTTTCCATTAAGGGGGGTTTCTATGTCATGTGTCCTCTTTAGTTGGTTTACTTTGAAGTGGATTTTGGGTTTTGAAAGGGGATTTACATTTTACTAGGATTTTCCATATTCCTCTTGGGATACTCTTCTTTCCTCTTCCCGTGAATTAGGCATCGAGGGCATGTATATTAGAGGTGGCCATTCTTTTAGTAAATGAAACACTTGAAAGGGATGTTAATATAGTCAAGTTTTTGCCAATGCGGTTGTTGGGATCCAACCTTGAGAGTTATCTCTTTTGGTAAGTCCTATGAAATCAACTTCTACAAAAAAATTTGTTACTGTAAAATATTCAATTGCTAGTCACGTTTTCAATTCAGTTTGAGGAAAGTTTTCAAACTATTTCCTATCCACATTATAATATATTAACTTCATAATTCTATAACATGATAGGGTTATTTTATTCATATTATTTTCTTTCATAATTTTTCTCTTAATAAGATCAAACCCTAAAACCTAATCCTTAATGTAGAGGGTGGTCACCTGATCAAACTAAAGCACTCCTACCATAATTTTGTCCCTATCCTCATTTAACTTAAACAAGGAAATTATGAAACCTCTTAAAACCATGTGAAACTTAAGGGAGTATCTAAGGATTTTCTCCTTGAGAAATCCAACCTTAAGGGTATTCTCTTATAACTCTTTACTATTCAACTTTCTAGTGAAATATCTTAATTTTTTCCCAATATTTAATGACTATTTTGTGCACTACAAACTCTTCCACTTCTGGTTGCATTACACCTGGATTCTTGCTACCATGTCTTTCCATTTCTATCGTCCTTTTTCTTTCTACTAATTTTCGATACTCTAACCTAGCTATTATCTTTGTTCCATAGGGGGTTTGCTAGTCAAGTTACTAGGTCCATGAAATTTGTTGCCTACTTTACCACTAGATCTTTGGGGTTGTTTTTCAATTTCAACATTTGCACTAGTGATGATCTCAAGTAAGTCTGCAGATAAAAAGGAGGTTGGGTTTTAATCTTGCTCATCATCCCCCTTCCAACTTTCTTGCTGAGAGTCATGGGCTTTGTTAGGGTCCAACCCTAACCCCCTTATTTATGTAATAGGGTCGAGTCATAGTTATAGTTAGTTAAAGAGTCAATAAAGCCCATATTAATAATTGTAAGTGGTTGACCCGCATTTAAAGAAAGGGACCACAGTTAGTTGCAAATGGGCCATGGTATTAGATAGATGGTATTAATAGAACCATGGTACTGACCCATGGTATTGCATGTATGAATCTTATATAAAGGATAGAGACTCCCCATTGACGAGCGTTGTGTCTTATTCTGTAATTGAACCTTGCTCTATTGGAGGTTGCCCCCTCGAAGAGGCAAGTGAACATTGCTTTCATCTCTTAATAATAAAATACATGCTATTATTTCTCATTTTGTTCCGTGTTATGGGTTGTATTTCTTCGCATATTTGGTATTCTAGCATCTTCTCACAGGTGAAGAGCATAACAAGTGGTATCAGAGAACTTTCCAGGGCCGGTGGTATCTCCATTTGTAGCAGAATTTTCTTTTGGCTAGAGACGTGTTCCAGCATCTTTAAACCACGGGATCTGTCATTGAGCGCATAAACCTGCGGATTTGGGGAGGCATGCATGCAAGAAATACAAGAGGTGGTCATGCTTGTTGGACTCCCTTGTAACCCTTGTGGGTACCCCTTCGAGTAGTAGCGCATTAGACAAAATCACACACAACTGTCTTCCATGTACCCTCTGGGTATATCAGAAGCCCCTGAGGCTCACTTGAAACCTTGCCATAGATAAACCGTCAGCCGCTTTGCTGCTACAGTACACCGAGAACAACACTTGGGGAGATTACTCGCGCATACGATAGGGTAGTCGGGTAGTACGGCTAAGGGTACGGTTGATCCTCCTTAGCTAGTGCCCTGAAAGATTGGGCCAAGTACTATTGTTGGACCCTTATGTATATTGCGATCTGTAGCACCTGACACTCCTTGAGACCATAGTTCCCTTGTCTCTATGAAGATCGCCCATCATCTTCTTTGCCATATCAGATCTAGCAGGTTGGGTTTTGTGTCGCCACAACAATCAGATCCACCAGAATACCATTCAGATCTAGCAGCGGGGGTTCGATCGCTGCTACATACCTACTTACACTCTGTAGTTGAGGGTCTCGTAGACAGATCTGACCATTTGTGCAGGGAGGCTTGTGGCTCCTATACCTTGGGGTGATTCTCGCAAGACAATGGGCAGGATTAAATTCTCTAGGAATTGGCTACTACGGTATTGATAAGCGAGGAGTAAAACTCCTTTCAAAGTAAAAAAAAAAATAGTTTGAGGCCCTCCTGGGATGCTTATAATATACTTAGCCCATAAGAATCAGGACGACGGGCTGAGTGAGGTGGTACCATTCACTTGTCAACTTCAATTTTTGGGCCGTCCCAAATTTTTTCATAGTGACGACAAGTGAACCGGATCTGTGTATGGTAGAAACCAGAGCTCAAGCTATGGCCAATGAGAATATGGAATCCCTTGAAAACAGGTTGGATGAATTATCGAGGCAGATCCAGACATTGAACGACACAATCACAAAGGGAAAGTCGGCAGTATAATCGGAGGCATATGCTTTTAATGAAGACCATGAAGGATAATCTAGTCATTTTCTTCACTTCCATGGAAACCACCAACATTCCCACCCTCGACCACCCAAGCTGGACATGTACAAATTTGATGGCTCTAATCTGGAAATATGGCTATCACAAATGGACCAATATTTCACACTGAATCACATCATAGATGATGAGACTAAGCTACATGTGGGAGGCCTTTACTTGGACCAAGAAAGATGGCAATGGTGGCAGTGGCATCAAAAATGCTATGCAAGGCCAATTACTTGACATGCGCTCTCAAAATCCCTTTATGAATGCTTTGAACGTGAATCCAATTTTTTGGGTCGTCTTACTAAGCTCAGACAGATAGGCACAATACACGACTGTATTACAACCTTTGAGAAATTATCCTTTCACACAGGAGGTCTGGCAGATGAATTCTACTTGGAATGTTTTATCAGTGGTCTCAAAGATGTCATCCAAGCTCATGTCTAGATGCACCACCTACCCACATGGCTCGAAGCTTGCACAATGGCTCACGAAGTGGAACACGCGTTAGCGGCCCAATCACCTCGTCCAAATTTCATAGCCATGGGACGCCCCACCCAAGCTCCAGGCACTACCCAAACACTTACGGTTCAAAAGGTGTCACCAGCAGAAATGGCGGAAAGAAGAAAGCAAGGATTGTGTTACTACTGTGATGACAAATACTCCTCGGGCATAAATGCAAGGAACCTAAATTCTTTCAAATTGATGCTACTGATCATAGTTCATCTGAGGAAGCCCCATCCTTTGAGGGACCAGAGGAGGAAGATGAGGACAACCAGTAGGACAATGAGACAATGAGCTCCCCGCTACACCAGAAGAACCAATTATCTTGCTCCATGCTTTGGCAGGCATTTCTTCTCCCCAAACTCTCAAAATTAGAGGTTTTATTAAACACCACCCTGTAGTAGTCTTGATTGATAGTGGCAGCACACATAACTTTATCCATCAGCGAGTTGCAGAAGTTGTGCATTGTTTTGTCTGAGAAGTCTCTAATTTACAAGTACAAATTGCTGATGGGGGGACAATGAAATGTGATGGCTGCTGTGAAAATATCAAACTTCAAATGGGAGATTACCACCTAAAGACCCACATGTTTGCCATAAACATGGGTGGGTGTGACATTGTCTTAGGTGTTGAATGGCTCTGCATACTCGGCCCAATCATAATGGATTTCCAGGAGTTATATATGAGCTTTAAGCAGAATGACCACACGCATACCCTTCATGGACTCCAAGCAGGTACTCCTTCTATCATCAACTTGCATTGGATGGAAAAGTTGTTAAAAAAGGGCCACCATGGAGTTATCACCCAATTTAATGCCATTCAGGCCTTCGAGCCCCCTATTCTTCATATTCATCCTGTGATGTAACATGTCTTAAACAACCATCTGCAGGTCTTTGACAAACCTCATGAGCTTCCACCATCGAGAGGGGAACATGATCATATCATTACTTTGGTCCCAAGGGCACAACCACTGAATGTGCGCCCATATAGATACCCTTTCACCCAAAAGAATGAAATTGAAAAAATCATCAAGGAACTCATGGAAGCCGGTGTCATTCGTCCTTATTCATCGCATGTGGTCATGGTGCTCAAGAAATATGGGGAATGGCGTATGTGTCCAGACTTCAGGGCCCTCAACAAGCTGACGGTTAAAGATAAATTCCCCATCTCGGTTGTTGATGATTTGCTGGATGAACTGAATGGGGCTCAATTCTTTACTAAGATAGACCTTTGCTCGGGCTATCACCAAATTCGTATGAAAGAAGTAGACATTCTGAAGACTGCTTTCCGAACTCATGAAGGCCATTATGAATTCTTGGTCATGCCATTTGGTCTCTGTAATGCCCCATCCACTTTTCAGAGCCTAATGAATCACCTGCTCAAACCATATCTCAGAAAATTTGTTCTTTTTTTCTTTGATGACATTCTTATCTACAGCCTCACCTAGGAAAAACATCTTAAGCATGTATATTTTCTCTTGCAACTGCTCGGGAAGCATAAATTATTTGTCAAATTGTCCAAGTGCTCTTTTGGAATGAAAGAAGTCGAGTATTTAGGTTACATTGTGGGGCATGAAGGTGTCAGGTGGATCCCAAAAAGATCCAGGCAATGCAGGATTGGCCCCAACCAAAGACCTTGAAGAGTTTGAGGGGATTTTTAGGTCTCACTGGCTATTATCGCAAATTTGTCTGCAATTATGGTTGCATTTCTAGACCCCTCACTCACCCTCTCAAGAAAAATTCATTCCTTTGGAATGATGAAGCACAACAGGCATTTATAGCTCTCAAACATGCCATGTGTTCCACTCCCATATTGGCACTACCCGACTTCACCAAATCTTTTTTGATTGAATGTGATGCTTCACGTACTAGTATTGGGGTTGTCTTAATGCAGGAAGGTTGACCCTTGGCCTTCACTAGCCAACAACTAAGTGGAAAACATCTGGGACAAATCTACCTACGAGAAGGAGATGACGACCATCTTACATGCAGTGGATACCTGGTGACCATACTTATTGGGGCGGCATTTCCAAATGCACACAGACCATCAAAGCCTTAAATATTTTTTGGAGCAACACCTATCCTCGCCACAACAAAATAAATGGCTAGCCAAAATGTTGGGATATGATTATGAGATAATTTACAAGAAAGGGTGTGAAAATGTTGTAGAGGATGCTTTATCATGCCAATTTGAGGAGGACAACACCCTGCTAGCAATCGCTCTTCCCATTCCAGAGTGGATTGAAGAAGCTCACAAGGAATGGTTTTCACATCCTTCGCTCTCCCAACTCATTCATAACATGTAAGTAGATCCAAATTCTACAGCGGGCTACTCTTGGAAGGATGAGATTCTTCACTACAAGGACAAAGTAGTGATATCACCAACATCCACCCTCAAAAGGCACATTTTGGCACACTTGCACTCATCTCCCACTGCAAGCCATTCAGGCTTTCAGAAGACTTATGCTCGCACTCGTCGTTCCTTCTTT
Source organism: Pinus taeda (assembly GCA_000404065.3). Lineage (NCBI taxonomy): Eukaryota > Viridiplantae > Streptophyta > Pinopsida > Pinales > Pinaceae > Pinus > Pinus taeda. The sequence goes on from APFE030342964.1 coordinate 67,454, forward strand.
TGGACAGGCATGATAAAGGACATTCTTACTTTTGTAGCTGAATGTGATGTGTGTCAGCACCACAAAGGAGAAACAGTCAAGTCCCCAGGCACTCTACAACCATTGCCCATACCTGCCTCAATCTGGAAGGATGTTTCTATGGATTTCATTACTGGTCTCCCGAAGTCAGGCAACAAGTCAGTCATCATGGTGGTTGTGGACAATCTTTCTAAGTACGATCATTTTTGGACCCTACCCCACCCTTTTACACCCACTTTGGTGGCTCAATCTTTCATGGACCAGATCTTCAAATTACATGGCATGCCCACTTCCATTATGTCTGATCGTGACGATCTTCACCAGTAATTTTTGGCAGGAACTTTTCAAGCTACAAGGCACCCAACTCCAACTCAATACTTCTTATCATCCCCAAACTGATGGACAAATTGAAGCAGTCAGCAAATGTCTGGAGACCTACCTCAGGTGTTTCACTTCAGAAAAGAAACATCTATGGGTACAGTGGTTACCTCTAGCCGAATGGTGGTATAATACTAACTATCATGCCACCACCAAGATGAATCCATATGAAGAGTTTATGGTCAACTCCCCCCTTCACCTACTTCTTATATCCCTAGATGCTCTAAGGTACAAGAAATGGATCAACTCCTACAGAACCATGCAACCATGCTCACCCACCTCAAAGATAATCTCCATCAAGCTTAGAATCGGATGAAGCAACAGGCAGACCAACATCGTTTAAAGCACACATTTCAAGAAGGGGATCATATATTCTTGAGGTTGCAACCATACAAGAAAACATCACTCAAAGACAAGGGTCGTCAAAAATTATCTCCAAAATTATACTGACCGTATCAAATACTTCAGCGCATTGGAGAAGTAGCCTACAAGCTAGCCTTGCCACCCACTGCAAAAATCCATCTTGTCTTCCATGTCTCATGCCTCAAGAAAGTGGTAGGGAACAATTGTCGAATTCAAACCAGTCTATCGGAATTGGATGAAGAAGGTTCAATCTGGCTCCAACCTGAACAGGTTCTTGACACGCGAGAAAGGTACCTACGTGGCCGCACGATCAAGGATGTCCTTGTCAAGTGGAAAGACACCTCTCTAGAAGATGCAACCTGGCAACCAACAACTATGATTCAGCAGTTTCCGCAGCTTCAGCCTTGAGGACAAGGTTGTTTTTATAGGGGAGGGCATGTTAGGGTCAAAACCTAACCCCCTTATTTATGTAATAGGGTCGAGTCATAGTTATAGTTATTTAAAGAGTCAATAAAGCCCATATTAATAATTGTAAGTGGTTGACCTACATTTAAAGAAAGGGACCATAGTTAGTTGCAAATGGGCCATGGTAATAGATAGATGGTATTAATAGAACAATGGTACCCATGGTATTGCATGTATGAATCCTATATAAATGATAGAGACTCCCCATTGAGGAGTGTCGTGTCTTATTATGTAATCAAGCCCTGCTCTATTGGAGGTTTCCCCCTCGAAGAGGCAAGTGAACATTGCTTTCATCTCTGAATAATAAAATACATGTTGTTATTTCTCATTTTGTTCTATTCTAAGTTGTATTTCTTTGCATATTTGGCATTATGGCATCTTCTCACAGGTCAAGAGCATAACAGGCTTTAGGAGTCCCCTCCATAGGTATGAAATAGTCTTGGTGGTGCAATTAATGAGTCTCTCTATGCCATGTGATTGCATACGTTTTTTCCTAACTACGTCATGTTGGGTCACCAATGCCTTTTAGATTTGTCATTACAATTACTTTTCCTTTTAGATTTGTCACCATGATTACTTTGACCAGCACTCATGGTTGGTGTTGCATTCCCTTATCCCTTATTGTTCCTTTCCTTCATAACAGAAAAATATTTTGGTTTGGAAAACCTAGGGGTTTTGTTTCCTTTGTTTCTTTTCTTAATCACTAAACCTTTTCCCAAGCTCATTTAACTCAAGCTTATTCATTGGAAACCCTGGGTTGTGGCCACCAAGGGAAGGCAAAAATACTTGTATATGTGAGGGATTTAATTGCTTGTATTGATGAGCACAATAACATAAGTGATAAAGTTATGGGTACCATCCTTATATTATTCAAAATCATAGAATAAATTTTGTTCTCTTATCTGATAGTGATTTTCATATGAGACAAGTGGTAGAAATTCCAACGAGATTTGAGGCATATGAGAGCAATATAAGAAATTCAAGTGTAAAAGGGAAAACCATTCTAGTGAATAATTAGGGAATCGTTCATCGCTGGAAGGGATGTGATGAATGTGTGAAGATGGAGTCATATGATGTGGGGCTAGTGTAGTCATAATGTAAAATGAGTGCATTTTGTGAATACATATTTGGGTTATTTTCATGTATATTTTTAGAAGTAACTCTTAATATTATATGAAACTATTTGTCAATGTTATTTTATAGTCATAATGTAAAATAGATGGATCTTGGGGTTAATATAGTCATAATGTAAAATGGGTGCATTTTGTGAACACACATTTTAGTTATTTTCATGTATATATTTAGAAGTAACTCTTCAAATTATATGAAATTATTTGTACATGTTCTTATATATATATATATATATATATATATATATATATATATATATATATATATATATATATAGTATATTAGAATTTATTCATTTATTTTATTTGATTTGGAAATATTGATTGATAAATTTTAATGGTAGATTTGGGAAATAAATATCAATAAATATTAAAACACTTACTTTAGGATATATCTCACATGGCCAAAAATTTATATTTAACATCATTATCTATATATATATATATATATTATATATATATTATATATATATATATATATATATATATATATATATATATAATGATGTTAAATATAAATTTTGGCCATGTGAGATATATCCTAAAGTAAGTGTTTTAATATTTATTGATATTTATTTCCCAAATCTACCATTAAAATCCTCACATGTTACAGCGTTTGTTTACATCATAACTAAACCAATCAAAAGTAAATAATTTCTTATATTTTCACTTTCAATTGTGAGAATGATATATAATGTTATTTTATTTTTTTTGTAAGCTTAGCAGTACCTTTCATTCATTCATCTATAAACATGCAGGTTACAATTATATGAGTAGTTCGGTGGCCTCGGCTTGCCCCCTGGGACAAGCTTGCCTTGTGGGAAAGGCTTGCCCCATGGGAAACCACATCTGTTGGTTACCAAATCACATTATAAGACATCCAAAACATAAATAGTTTGAGTCTATTTAACCAAGCCTTATAAGATTGATAATATGGAAACCAACTAGTAAGCATAATACTAAAAACATAAATGCTACCCGAAAGATACAACCAAAATTAAGACAAAATTAACAGTCATACCTCAACTCACTAATCATCTTATGATTCCACCTTTGCAGGATCTTGAGCACTTGACCCTGGCAATTCAGATTGCGACAAACATGGGATATCTGGCTCAATGCAGCCCAGGCGAGTGTTCTAATTCTACAAATGATGTTGGATAAGTTGGAGCTCATTTTGAACGTCTCGTAGGCCCGGCTGGGCCTCACTTTGTGTCGTTGTGTTGGTGGTCGTGACCATTGCTTTGGCCTCTATGCACTTCATAAACCAGTAGGGATGGATGGATCGTGTTTGGCCTCTATGCACTTCATTAACTAGTAGAGATGGATGGACTGCCTAAATAAGGTGAGACAATAGCGTGTGTACCCAGGGTCCATGATTAGCTCCCCCAATCTTCGGTTGGCAGTTCAAGCTCAGCTTGCAAATTCAACTCTACCTTCCAGTTCGCAATCAATTGTTTCACTTACTCAGGTTTCCCTTCTCAGAGTTCATAGTTCGCAATCAATTGTTTCACCTGCACTTGCTCAGGTTTCCCTTCTCAGAGTTCGTTTTTCGACCCCTCTCTCGAGAATGTTAATTTTTTTTTTAAATATTTCAATATAAGAATTAAATAAACTCTTTGACTATCCATGTTAGCTAGTATATTTTATTATCAATATCATATGTATGTATATTTAGAGAATAAAGTGAAAAAAAAAATGTTAATCATAATAAAATATTTTAATGCTCAAAAAGTAATTGAAAATAAAAAATCCAAATACTTTCTAATAAGAAGATGTTTAATTCACTTAATTATTAATATAAAATTGATGTGTGACATTTTAAAATTATTATTATTAATAAAAAATACAATGTTTGGTAAATGTAATCATATATATATAATATATATTTATTTACATTTTGGCTTTTTAATCTAGATCTTTTGGTCCAACCCACCCCTACATTGTTCTTATCCCTATAAATATGAGAAAGAGTTGTATATAAAAAAATCCTAAATAGATTGAATATTTCATTACGCAAAAGTCTTAATGGTAAAAAAAATATTTTGGTGTTAAGAGACATATCGTATGCTTCCTAAATCTCGAGAAACCTTGTAAAACACCATCAAGAAAAGCCCATAGAATATTCTTATTTATTGTCTCTTCATCTTTCTTTTGAGCAATGGTTTTTACCTACATATTTGGATAGACATTTAAAATATTTTCAACCTTAACAATGAATTTAAAGAAGAATACTTTTTCTATTAAAACAATTTTAGATTTCAGTAAACCCTACTCCATAAAAAGGTAGTGCTCCAATCTTATCTTAAAAAATTCCTTTTTATTAGACTAAATTATGAATCTCTTTGAAAAGTCTTATCTTTTAGAAATTCTTAATCCCTATTAATCTTTATACATCTTTCTGTATCTCCTCAAACTATCAAAATTTTAACATAAAATAAATAATAATTTCTCAACTATAACAACACCTAACTTCTAAAAATTTTCTTCCAAATTGAAATAATATATATATATAAAATTTTAAAATAACATACATTTAAAAAATAACAAAATTTATTCTTAAAAAATCTATTAAATACTAAAATATCACCCATACAAAATGTATTCTTAAATATTTATTTAAATATTTAAACTAACACAGGTAAAAAAAAAAGAAATGCATTCTTACAGATTTATTTAAATCTTCCATAAGGGAAAAATGGAACCGGAATTTTATAATTTTATTATCATCCGTTCATAATTTTATACCTTTTCAATATCAAAAAGTGAGAGGAACAGAGAAAAAGGGAAAACTACCACTTTCCGCGTAATTACGTTGTTTACTCGAATATTTGAAAAATCGGCTTATATTAATAGTTTTCAAAATGTTTGGAAGTAACACGCAACGAGTTAAAAACAAATACTAAGAGGAGAGGATATAAGATATGATACATTTGGAATCAAAAAAAGCAAATTGAAACCGAACAAAGCTTCTTCATACTGCTGGAATCAACAAGCAGCGAATCTTTTTCATGCGGGAAACAACAAATTCCTCTACAGTCACGTGCCTGGTCGATAGGTTCGACTTTCTGTTTAAGAAACACGCTTTATTCAGTAGCGCTTCTCATGAGTCGTATAGCCCTAGTCTAAGGAGCCTGAGGAATGAAATTTTGATTATATTTTGAAAAAATTTAGGAAAGGTTTTTGAAAATTTTAGATGTCTTAAATATTTTAGATCTCTTAAACTTCAAAATTTTAAATGTCTTAAATATTTTTTTATGGTGTAAATTTATTTCCACTATCAAAAATATAATTGAAATACTATCTTTACAAAAAAAAATGAATTTTTTACGGAGATTCCGCCGGCTTTTGGCCATCCGAGCAATTCCAAGCAGATATGACATTTTCAAAAAATGTTATATATCTCAGAATGAAATAAATTTATTTATTTCAAGGGGGGTGGACGTGCCGGAGTGGTTATCGGGCATGACTAGAAATCATGTGGGCTCTGCCCGCGCAGGTTCGAATCCTGCCGTCCACGTTGTTTGTCACTGACAGGTACGAGTATATTTTTCTGGTCCTGGACTTTTAAACTTCCTGTGCACGAGTTGAATCAATTTACTGCTAGTGGATTCTTTCCACGGTGACCAGCACAGGGTAATTTCTGTTCAATTTACTGCAAGTGGATTCTTTCCGGGAAACATGCGCAGGATAATTGAATTGAATCAATTATGCTTTAGCATGAGTTGAATCAATTCACTGCAAGTGGAAATAAATAAAGGAATTATTTAATGAGTTTTATAAATTAATTGGAGTTATATTTTTTATAATTTTTTTTGAAATAATCACATTAAATAATATTTGTCGATGTATTTTGAATTAATTGGTGTGGTTTATTGTCATCGTGAACGAAATTGGTAGGTTCGAAGTTATTCACAATTATTTTTTGATGTGATTATTTTCAAAAAATTCTTCTTATAATGTAGACATAGATCACAAAAGCCTAAATTGGTTAACTATATATATATATATATATTATGAATTAAAAGGTTAAGAAAGACATTATTATACTAAATATTTTGAAATTAAAAGATAAAGTGATTGTTTGCATGAGATTTGAGGGTTTTCACATCATAATCCCTTTAATGTCACAAAGATAACAGATCCTTTCAGCCACAACACTTAGAAATTGTTCAATACCCATGTTTCATCATGTAGTTGGTGAGACTTTGTTCCTATTTTAACAATTTTGTTTTTAGTATTGTCACGCCCCCAAGTCTACGGTGGTCTTTCAACCGTGCCGGCGAGGTGCGGCACTACTAAACACTTTCTTTTTAACAATACTCGTGCACATGGACTACGCCTAATTCACTTTCTCCTACTTAGTTTGTGATTCTCAACCAAGTATAATTAGTTATGTGCCTTTATACCAATGAACACCCATACACATTCATTATCAACAGCATTATACGAGAGAAATGCAACAGTATAAAGGGAGGAGCAACTCCCTGCAATATGAGTCTGCCCAACAATATATTATACAATCTTTCGTTTTTACAATGCATAAGTGTAAATTTGGGTGTTCCGGAAGAAAACGCATACTGAGCAGTATCTTCATGCCGATTCCCATCATTTCCCTGCTCAGAAGATGGGTGTTTTTAACACCCTCGCTACTCGTGCCCTTAGGATTTCTGATTGTGAGAGCTTCGATAAGGAGAGATCCCATCTCCTTAATGTCTTTGTGGAGAATGGATATAGTAGGCGCCTAGGGCTGAAGGCTTTCCGTAAAGCCTCTAAAAATGCGTTAAGTAAGAAAGAGCCAAAAGAGCGACGTCTAGGTGTCCATCTTCCCTATGTCCAAGGAACCACAGACAAGATTGCTCGGATCCTTAAGTGGTATGATATCCCCTCAACTTTTAGGCCCCTCAACACCATTCGCAATTCCCTCCGATCGGTGAAAGATCCCGTTAACCCTAAGGACATGAAGGGTGTCTACTTGATCCCTTCTTCTTGTGGCACCCCCTATATTGGGGAAACAGGGTGCTCCATCCATCAAAGGATCAGCAAACATGCAGCCGACCTAAGACATGGGAGATCCAAGTCTTCAGCATTGGCAGAGCATGTGGAAAAGACCAAGCATCAGGTGTGTATTGAAGAGGCCAAGGTTGTTGCCAAGGTTGCTCAGTTCCATCATCGTAAATTTAGGGAAGCTATTGAGATCGAAAGAAGGCCTAACAATCTCAATAGAGATGACCGCTGGAAGATCAGTAGATGTTGGATCCCTGCCCTTTCGTCCTAGTCTTTCTCTTGCTCCCTTTCCCCCTGTTCTTCCTCTTTGCTTGCGTTAGGGTTTATCCTTCTGTTTTTGGTCTCTTTCTGGTCCTTCCCCTTCTTTTATGATTAGGTCACTCTTTCTATTCGTTTCTTCCTGTTAGATATTAAGGAATATAATCATAACTATTATTATTATTATTAGTATTACTTATTAATTTTATTTACTTCTTACTTAAAGTCTTTTAATTTTTATTGTTATTATTAATTTTTTGATTATATTTTAATTTTCTTTTCAAATTTATTTTTTATTCTTATTTTTATTTTTATTTGTTATTTTTTACGTTCTTAATTGAATTTATTCATTTTTATTTTTATGTATCTTTTTGTTATCTATCCATCTTATTTTAACTTTTTAGTAATATATAATTATTATAACTCACTATCACCCTAGAATTACCTTATATATATGTGAAAATGTGGTCCTTAGTCTAACCAATTTTCATTTAATTTACATATAATATTATTTCATATATATTTATCTATTTTTAATTATAACTAACTAACAAACCTATATATATTTTTATACATATATTGGTCTTTAACCTACTATTTCCCATTTAATTTACATTTGTAATTGAACTAACTTCTATTACTTTTATATTTTATTTATCTATTTATTATAACTAACTATCATCTTATAATCACTTATATATATATATATATATATATATATAGAAGTTAGGTATTTTTAATTCCCATATACGTAAACAATATCTATGATTTTTTCTTTTATATAATTTAAGGTATGATAACTAACTCCATTAAATTATCAATTTGACTTTTTGACTGCGGTCCCTAAGTCAAAATTAACCGTTGATCAAGATAGCCGTTGGAGGCTCTGCTCATACTATTTAGCATGCAAAGTTGGATCTGTTTCTTCAACTTGTCCTCACCATGAACCACACTGGTTGGTTCGAAACGCATCGACAAATGTCTCTCTACATGTGATTTACGCCGAAGTTACTCTTTCAAATACTATTATTATTACTAAATTATTGTTACTATGATACTAATATTAAAATTCTTAATATTAGGGTAAATCCAATATTAAAATTAAAGTGGCCATTGTTAAATTGATATTAGAATTATTATTATTAACTTCAAATTAATATTATTACTATTACTATTATTAATATTAATAATAGTATAGGGTAATAATTCCATTATTACTCATTACCAAAATATTTTACTCAAGAGTAAATATATTAAAGTGACTCATGTTAAAATAATAGTAATACTATTATTATTAATTTCAAAATAATATTACTATTACTACTATTAATACTAGCCTAGGGTAAATAATCCATTATTACTAATTATTAATATATTTTACTAAAGATAAATATAGTAAAATATTAAGGTGAATAATTCTACTAAAAGAATAATATTATTAATATTACTAAACTATTGTTACTATTTTCATTATTATTATAATATTAATGGTAATAATGATATTGTTATAACTTTTAATATCAGGGTAAATCCATTACTAAAATTAAAGTGACTAATGTTAAAAAAATATATTACTAATATTAATATTAATAATAGTCTAGGGTAAATAATTCCATTATTACTAATTATTAAGATATTTTAATAAAGAGTAAATAAATTAAAACGTGATCAAGGGATCATATTGTTACAGCCAATCAAAGAAGACATCAGATATCAAAGGACTATAAACGAAGGTAAGCTGAAGAAACAAAAAAGGCCAAGGAAAGGAAAAAACGACGAACGGGACGAAGAGGGCTAGGAAGAAAGGGTTGGGATCCAACAACTACTAATCTTCCAATCATCATCCCTATTGAGATTATTAGGCCTTTTCTCAATTTCAAGGGCTTCCCTAAATTTTCGATGGTGAAACTGCGCAACTTTCGCAATAACACGAGCCTCTTCGATACAAACATGATGTTTGGTCTTCTCGGCATGCTCTGCAAGGGCGGAGGACTTGGCCCTCCCATGCTTTAAGTCTATCGAGTGCTCACTAATCCTCTGATTAATAGAGCGACCAGTCTCACCAATGTATGGGTTCCCAGAGGAACAGGGAATGACATAGACACCTTTCATGTCCTTAGGGTCGACGGGATCTTTAACAGATTGCAGGGAGCTATGGATGGTATTAAGAGGTCTAAAGGTCGAGGAAACATTGTGCTTCTTAAGAATCCTGGAAATCTTATCGGTAGTCCCTTGGATGTAAGGGAGGTGAACCCCCGAGACCCGATCTTTAAGATCTTTTTGGACTGAAGGCTCCTTCTGGGCTTTGAGGAAGGCTTTCTGACCCAGGTGTCTACTGTAACCATTTTTAACGAAGTCATCTAGGAGATGAGCTTTCTCCTTCCCCAAGCTCTTATCATCAGAGATTCTTAATGCACAGGTAGTAAGCATGTTGAGAACGCCCAACTTCTGAGCAGGGAAATGATGGGAGCTAGCATGGAGATATTGTTCAGTATGAGTCTTTTTTCGAAATACCTGGTGGGAGAAGGAACCATCATTATTCTTAGAGATGAGAACATCAAGGAATGGAAGACAACCATTGACTTTTTTTTCCATAGTGAATTTAATGGCGGAGGACTAATTATTGAGATGACGGAAGAAAAGATCCAACTCATCCTGACCATGAGACCAAACGACACCCGTGTCATCCACAATCTCTTCCATAGCTTCGGTAAGAGACGAGCTGAGGCCAATGCTCTAGACTCAAAATTCTCCATAAATAGATTAACAACAACAGGGGACAGGGCGGAGCCCATGGCAACCCCACAGGTTTGCTCATAGAACTCGCCTTCGAAGGTGAAAAAGGTGGAAGTAAGGCACAACTCAACTAACCGAGCGGTATCTGGGTCAGTGAGCTTGTTGATAACCTCCATGGCCTCATTGATGGGAATACAAGTGTAAAGGGAGACCACATCGAAACTTACCAGAATGTCCTCAAGGTCAAGCTTTATTCTCTTAAGATCTTCAACAAACAATGCAAAGTCTTTGACGAAGGACTCTGTGTGGCCAACCAAGGGTCTAAGCTTCAAGGCAAGGAATTTGGCAAGAAGGTAAGGAGGACCATCGATGGTATTGACAATAGGTCTCAGGGGAACCCCCTCCTTATGAATCTTTGGAAGGTCGTAGATCCTAGGTGTAATGGGGTTGCTCTCTATGAGTTTCTGGGATAAAGAATTAGTGGAATTACAAGACTTGATCGCAAGAGAAACAGCTCTAGAAACCTTCTTCAAAGGATTCTTGGAAAGTTTTTTGTAGCTTCCACTATTGCAAAGATGATCTAACATCTTGTTGTGGTAATCTTCTCTATCTATGATGACGGCTGCCCCTCATTTATCGGCTTTCAGGACTACGATATCGTGATTCTGGTTTAAGGTTTTGAGAGCCTCAAACTCAGCCTTGCTGATATTACTTCGGGGGCGTTTTGACTTCCTAAGGGCCACGGCATAATCTTGCCTAATTATGTCCTTAGTCTTATCAGGAAGGCTCTTAATACCAAATTCCACGTCGCAGATGATGTCTTCAACCGGAATTTTCTTAGGAACCAAGGCAAAATTAAGACCCTTACCTAAGAGACTGAAAACAGACAGGGGAAAGGAAAAGCTGGAGAGATTGACCACTTTATTGCTAGGAAGTAGAGGGTGAGAATTATTCCCACTATTATGATCAAGGTTATGATTGTCGTTATTATTATTATTATTATTATCTACTCCACTGTCTTTACTATATACATTACTATTACTAATACTAATATTATTATCATTATTATTTACTCCATTATTATTGTTAACAAGAGATTCATCACTGACAGACCTAACAAAATTAACACCGTCGAGATCCGAGATATTCCCACCTGCAAGCTTATCGACAACCATCTCACCTGCAAGAGCTTCCACACCACCATGACATCCATCGCACTTCCGTTGCTGAGAAGGAGATAGAGACTCGAAGGAGGCTACTGGCCGGAAGGGAAGAGGGCATTCACCATTCAATGGGGAGGCAGGGATCGGATCAGAGGCTGAGAGGACCGAAGGCAATGTGCTGACTTGGGAACGAACGGAGCTAAAGAGCAGTGGGAAGGGATGCAGAAACGACGAGTTTGATCGATCATCCGAATGGCAAGGAGGTAAACTGACACTTGTGCAGAGCGAGGGTTTAACAGCAGCAGAGTAGGACAGTTCGATGCCAGAAAAAGACTGCGGCAGATTGGGGCTATTGCTGGACTCATCACGATCAGTGTGCTCATCAATTTACAAACCTTAAAAGATGTAATGATAAATTTCATGACATATTGTGAAAATATTTGCCGATATTTTCCAATGATGATCCTAGTGCATGCAATGTAATTGGAAGTACAATATGTACTAAACTTGTCCTACATATCTGCTCCACTAGTTTTAGGCAACTAAATTTCATGTGCATATGGCCTTTTGAAGAATTAGTGTAGGTAGAAGTGATTGGTATAAAGGGTGAAATCCTAGTTGCATTGTCAAATATGAAATTTATGAGAAACATGCTAATAGCTTCACACAATTACCTCAAAGAAGTGGACATTTCCTTTAATTAGCATGGGGAGAAAGTCATCCAAAACATTGAATTGAGACAACCCCATTTAGTGAAGTCTAAGATATTGATGTGGTTGTTGATGTTCATATAATGGTTCCAACCAAGCAAGTCAACATGCTTGATGTTGTTCTTATTGAGTTGTCAAATAAAAAGGTAAATGTAGAAGTTAGGTTGGTGAGAATTAGCCCAAAAGTGGATGCTTGATGTTGTTCTTATTGAGTTGTCAGATAAAAAGGTAAATGTAGAAGTTAGGTTGGTGGGAATTAGGCCAAAAGTGGAAAAATTATCATTATAGTGTGAAAAAATATTTATTAAAACTTCCACTCATTTTGGCAAATTTATTTCAATTTTGATGCATTTAAATAGTAGTTGATCTATAGTTTTTTAGTATTTCCCGAGGAAGAAATAATTCGTATGAGCCCAAAGGCAAGAGAGAGGTTGTTGGTACTAGGCTAGCCCTTAGAATCGCTCAAGAGCGCAACAAAGTTACTCTATTCTAGAATTTCAACATGTCAAATTATGATATTTGTATCAAATATTCCACCTAACCCACCCAAGCTAAATTTAATTGACTCATAAATAACTTATATAAAATATATATCTTATGGTTGTTATAAATATTAAATTATATTTTTTTATATATTTATTGATACTAAAAGGTAAATTTATTATGATTTTAATTAATGTGAGATTTATTTTATTTGAGGACCCAAAACTAGTGATAATATAAATTATAGAAATTTTGAGGTCTAAAATGGGATAATTATTCAATGGGATAATATAATTTACTCAAATTTCTAGCGGGAGGACTTGTTGGATGCAAAATTTAATTTTTCATTCAAGGAGCACCCATGTTGCATACTTTCGATGGACCCTACTACAATGAAAATGTGAAATAAATGAAAAAATGTGGTAGAGTATAGGTTTATTTTTGTAGTTTTAGTTCTTCTTATTGAATGGAAACTTTATGACATCTTCCTACTTCTTTGACCTTTTTGTCCATAAATGACCATAATAGTGAGGTCCTTGGTGGAGTATCACAAAAATTTTAATTTTTTAGCAAAAACGAAGTTATACAATTATTAGCACTACTGGAATTATGAGTATTTTTACGTTATCTTTGTAGGACCCCGCTCTAGTTTACTAACCCTGATATGAAATTAGCATTGATATAGCCTTAAGGCTCACTCTTTATTCTCGGAGGAGACCTCGGGATGAGGATCCAAATACTTGACTCTTATTATTAGTGGATGACGAACGTGTTTTTTTCCTAGTTGATGTTATGATGATGCTAGTTATGATGGATGTGTTTGTTTCCTAGTCGATGCTATGATGATAATAGCTATGATGGATGTGTTGTTTGTTAGTCGATTTTATGATGATGATAGTTGTGATGGATATGAATGTTTTTTAGTTGATGTTATGATGATAATAGCTTTGATGGACGTGTTTTATGAGTATGTATAACCATGTGATGGATTCATTATGTTGGTTATTTACATTAGTTATGGCACATGGTGAATAACGATGTTGATGACTATGTCATGTTGATTATTTAACATATGCTATTATGTAAATGACTAACATTGTGAAACATTATTGCTAATGATTACTTATCATATCCATGGACTCACTTAGTTTTAAATCATCATCCTAGTTTTAAACTAGTGAGTCCATGGAGACCTCAGGATGAGGATCCAGATACTTGACTCTTACTATTAGTGGATGATGAACGTGTTTGTTTCCTAGTCGATGTTATAATGATGCTAGCTATGATGGATGTGTTTGTTTCCTAGTCGATGTTATGATGATAATAGCTATGATGGATGTGTTGTTTGCTAGTCAATGTTACGATGATGATACTGTTGATGGATATGAATGTTTTTTAGTTGATGTTATGATGATAATAGCTTTGATGGATGTGTTTTATGAGTATGTCTAATCATGCGATGGATTCATTATGTTGGCTATTTACATTAGTTATGGCACATGGTGAATAATGATGTTGATGACTATGTCATGTTGATGATTTAAAATATGTTATTATGTCAATGACTAACATTGTGAAACATTATTTCTATTGAAATATTATTGCTAACTAAATTATTTATAGACAAAATCTTTAATGTCTTTAATGTCTCCTACAATCTTTAATGTCTCCATTAAGATTTGGGGACTTAGGTTTTGGTTCGCTACTTATGGTTACTCATGGAGCTATATGATTGTTTTCTTATTTTATTGGAACCTAAATCCTAACAACTTTTCTAAACTATGGTGGAATGTATTTTCCATTAAATAATTTTCTTTGGACTTTTGGAGTAATTTTATATTTTTGAAGCATGTATTTTTTATTTTTATTTTGTTGGTTGCATGAGATTGAAGCTAGTGATACTTTTGGAGGTGTCTTGTAATAGTTGGAAGTCTAATTATATGTTATAGTGTGTAACATTCCCCTTTACCACCCATATCCCACAATGATGCCAAAAGGAGGCGGTTACTATGATGACCTAGCCTCCAAAGTCCAATTATGGAAATAGGGTCTAAATTTTTCGATATGTTTCAAACTTTTCAAAACCCAAAATAAACAACACCATTGCATGTCTCGTTGAGACCTTTCCAATCATATAAAAATTTCCCCAATCCGACTCTTGGATCAAGATTTATGGCCATTTAATTTTTTAGCCACTATTCGCTTACCACTTAATCATTACCTTTCATGTGGCACCCATGTGGTCCTGACGTGGTTGTCCAAGTCATTTCCATAATACTTTCCAAAAGTGGACAACGTGGAATTTTAGTCAACATCTGCCACTACGACTACACCGCTATATATATGCACATATTAAATGAGGCACACCATGGATCATAGACCACATCCAAAGCGCATCACCATACTAGGTAATCTTGGGAATAAATTCATGGGAATTTCAAATAATGCCTCCCTTTGATACTTATGTGGTCTGGGAAGTGAGACAGAAATTCCCTCACATTATTCGAAGGGAAAAAAACATTGTCCCAGGACATGAATCTTGGATAATCCTGCGATAGCCCCTTTCCAAAATTTTGGGTGAAATCAATCGCTAAATCCTCTAGCATGACACGATGGTGAAATTCCCCATCCTAATCCTTTTTCCCCAGGAATTTTGCACCATGCCTCCTTATGAAATTCTCGGGGTGACGTTAACCTAGTGTGGTGTTGTCCTTGTTTGAAAATCAGAAAGCCAGAAATATTTTCTTTATGTTGATAGCTACTTGTGATACTCTTATGTTTTTTTATGTTCCTCTTTTATATTTAGTTCATCAAGCAATTATCAAAACAATAGCACAAAGATCACAAGCACCAGATATATGCAGACAACTAGTGCAAATCCCCTATCTAGTGGAAAACCTAGTAAAAAACTCTTCCTTAATAACTTCCTGAGATAATCCACGACTCTAACATACTTCCTCTACACAAATTCATCCTTTTATTCCTTCTTTAGATGATAACCTTTCCAATAATAACTTCAACTTAGCAGCAACAACGAAACTTCAATCCAGCAAGAATTTCAACCCAATAGTTAGCCCAACAACTTTGACCCAAAAATTAGCCTAGCAACAACTTCGACCCAATAGTTAGCCCAACAACAACTTTGACCCAAAAATTAGCCTAGCAACAACTTCGACCCAACAGTAAGCCCAACAAAAACTTCGATCCAGAAGAAACACTTTGACCCTCCAATAGTAGATCAGAAAATCCACACGTGAGAGAGAGAGAGAGATGACCAAAAACTTCGATCTTGATCTTTGCAACACTTCTCCTTATCTTCTTGGAATTTCACACTTTTTCTACCTCCTTCTCTTGGATATCTAACTTGTGAGTGAGACTCCAAATGAATTCAAACTTCTTGTATATATAGGATTCCAGTGAGGTCGGATTACCCAGTTTGAGGCCAACTTGATCTCTTTGAGGCCAACTTGGTGTGGAGGTGACAAATATATTATTTGACTAATAATAAATATTTTTACATGATTCAAAAGCCCAAGAAGGGACTCTTTTAATGGAAAATGATTAATGAATCAAAATAAATCCCAAAAGTCCTCAATTGGGACTTTGACCTAAAACATGATGACCCAAGCATGAAGCCCATGCCTTAATAAGTCATAATAATAATAATAATAAATTTCTTTTTCATTCTTTTGGTAAATACATTTCATTATGACTCAAATACAATTATGAAGATCGAACCTAGTTACATTCTTCAACACTCCCTCTTAACTAGGTAGGTATTCATACATACATATGGAATATCTCAAAACATATGAACCATGAAAAGTTTAGGCACTTACGGTGCCACGAACTAGATTTGTGACCAGGGAAATCTATCTAGATGGGACTAAGATGGACTTAAGCTTTCAGCCTCTCTAGGTACCATTAGGATTACCGACTAACCATCAACCTAGGGATCTAGGTGCGTGTCCAAAGTCAAAGCTCCATGATCAATGACACCCTCTCTATTGCTTTGGGATCTAAACATCAATACATATGCCAACCAAATGTCCTCCCAAGCATTTTACACTTTCAATGCCTCATCAAATATCTCTAACCTCAAACATTATTTTCAAAAAAATTTAGAGAGATTTACCTGAAAAACCACAACCCCAATTAGTAACAACTTTTCAAATACTCATGAGTAAACACAAACCTTTTGGGTCTTTTGACTTTCTGATGTTGCTTCAAAATTGATCATAGCAGGAATTAGAGGCTTCCCAAACAAATCTTGACAAATTTTTCCTCAATCATTCAACTTCCTTTCCTACTTCACATGCAACAACCAAACCTTGTTTTCCTTCTTTCAACATCACCTCAATATGAATTCTCCAATTTTATTCTTCAAAGTATCCATCGTGACTATAATATGCCCTCCCTTTCAAATTGGGAGATATCCTTCCTTATATCTAGGATACTTCTTAACTTAGGGAGATCAACTTTTTTCTATAACATCAAAGAATATTTCATGGCTTCCATCCTTCATAGTCATCTTGATCATCATCATTTCATATAACTTCCTTCATCATATTTATCAATCAAATCAACTTCACTTACGGACATATTCATTATCTTGAAGATTATGTACCTTCACAACTTAGATAACAAGTACAACCAAGTACATATATAGAAGCATGAGATTAACCATATCAGAATTATATATTAATGGAACCATTAGACTTTAGACATCAAATACCAAAACTTTGTTATGTTCATAATTAGCAAGAGATACGTTATTTTACACTTCAACTTATTTTGCTCGGGTTAGGTTATAACCCCTAGATCACATTAGTAACTCAGTCAAGATATTAGTCTCATTATATCTTGGACCTCAATATTTCTTCCATAGATATGACATACTCTAGTATAATATATTACAAACCCTATAAGCAATTCAAATAAGTACACTTACAATGCATCTAACAAATTTATAATTCATATGATAGAATTCTACTAGGATTTAAAGCAAACCCTAGATTATATCCTTGAGGTACTAAGCCTTAGATGTCAAAAATAAAAACCAACCACAACACAATCTAAGATTTTAAATAAATGACCAACTTCTACTAGGGTTTGTTGTAAACCCTAGCTTTTGTCATCATAATGGAACTATCACCATATCCTAGAATATCAAACTTCGATTAGAGCTTAGTTACAAACCCTAGAACTTATCAACAAATAGGTTAGCACAAATACATATCTTGGATAATCATGTACAAACATATCATAAAATATATAGGACAAATCGAAGATACAAATATCAATACATTTCAAGTCAGACATATAGAAATATCAATTAGGCTAGGGTTTTTATCAGATAAACAAACATACACCTAGTGTTTCTTTCATAGGAGCTTACTCTCGATAAATAAGGGTTTTGCTCATAAACACTAATTTATCAAAACCTCAAGGTCTAGGAATACATTACCATCCAACCATAAAGGACTAGGGTTTTCATACTAATACTAAAACCTTCACATATGACATTACCATCAAAACCCCAAACATCAAAAAGTATTTGTTGGATTTCATTAGTAACCCTAAGTAGACTAGGGTTTATCACAATAACATTGGCATACCCTTAGGTTATGGTTTTACATAGAACTTATTAGGGTTCCACGAACATAATAATTTTTAATGTGGGTAGATTCAATATAATGATTGATGTCCTAAACAAGACTCTATGATTCAAAGGTCTTAGTCATAACACTTGTTAGTAATGTAAAGCATATTTATTAGAATGATTGAATATACATTTATTACGAAAAGAAACAATACATACCTTTGAGTTTAGACAAACCTCATATGACACCAATTCCAATAGAACTTCTATGCTTTGTCTTGAGAGATATTCTTCATAAACCTTGATCATATTAGCAAGCTTTTCCTAAACAAGGAAAAACATAAAAATGATTTTTATTAACATCTAGTGTAAACACATCTAGACAAGTAAAGGAAAAGCAAATATAAAAGGTAATACAGGGAGTAAGATACTTATCTTTGGAAAAATGGTGAGGGCTCCCTCTTAATTCTTATAATTCTTCTACAGGGAGTAAGATACTTCTAATTCTTCCTTCTTGTTATTCTTTAGAGGTCCTTCATCAACAACATTTTCATATTCCCTTTCTCTTCTTGTATCTTTGATTCTCAAAACAATCACTTTTATAGTGACCCATCTTGTGGCAGTTGTAACATTCAATTTTGGATATATCTATCTTCCTTATAGGCCCTTTAGACTTCTCGAATGATAATTTTTTCTTATGATGAGCAGAGTAGGCATTTGAACTTCTTCTTCTTCATTCTCCCTATTGCTTACTAGAGAAATTTTGACTTCTTCTTGACTGCATGCATTCCATATTCGTTCGAATGTAGGTGTCTCCTTCCAACTGTTGAGACTTGATGAGAATAAACTCCATGATGTTGGTAAACCTAGCAGTGCAGTGATTACAAGCTCCTTCTCTGATACTATCTCATCAATTGCCTAATTACATCTCTTAATCTAGTTATTCTCACAAAAAAAGATGCCATAGTTTCCTCCTTTCTCATCTTCATAGATCTTAGTTCATTTTTAAGACTTGATATTTGACCATGATTATTGATTGTGAATAATTTTGATAATGCCTCATACATCTCTTGAGCAGAGTCTATGTTGTATATAAGGGGTATGAGGTTATCCTTTATTCCATCCACCATTTGAGTCATGGGAAATATCTATATTTCCCTGAACTTTTCCTTTTTTGCATCACTTGACTCATTAGTAGGCTTCTTTACCTTTCCCTTGACTTTATTCTTCTTGATGATGAGGTCTATCATCTTCTTCTATACCCTCTAGTTAGATGCTCCTTCTAGCTTGTTTTATCCCTTCATTGAGTTAGGCATTGTCCTTGAAGATGATAGACTTGAATTCTTATATGTTCCTTTTGATGACCCTTATTCAAAGCTTCTTAGAACTCCTTATTCTCCTTTCAATAGATCTTTGAGCTTCCTTTTCCCTTCTTCAACTTAGCTTTGGTACCATGTTATAAAATCAGAAAGGTAGAAATATTTTCTTTATGTTGATAATTCCTTATAATATTCTTATGTTTTCTTATGTTCCTCTTTCATCTTTAGTTCAAAAATAAAATATCAAAACAATATCATAAAGATCACATACAACAGATATAGGCAGACAACGAGGGAAAAACCCTTATCGAGGGGTAAACCCATTCAACAACTCTTCCTTAATAACTTCCTAAGATAATCCAAGACTCTAATAGACTTCTTCCACACTAAGTTAGCCTTTCCTTCCTTTTGTAGATGGTAACCTTTCCAACAATAACTTCGACCTAGTAGCACCAACTTGTAGCATCAACAAAACTTCAATCCAGCAATAATTTAGACCCAACAGTTAGCCCAACAACAACTTCGACCCAACAATTAGCCCAACAACAACTTCGACCCAACAATTAGCCCAACAACAACTTCGACCCACCAGTTAGCCCAACAACAACTTCGACCCACCAATTAGCCCAACAGCAGCAATTCAACGCTCCAGTAGTAGACCAGAAAATCCACACATGTGAGAGAGAGATGACCCAGCTTGATCTTTCCATCACTTCTCCTTCTCTTCTTGGATTTTCACACGTTTTTCTGACTCCTTTTCTTGGATATCGAACTTGTGAGTATGTCTCTAAATGAATTTGAACTGTTTGTATATATATGCTTCTAGTGAGGTCGAATTACCCAGTTTGAGGCTGACTTGATCTCCTTGAGGCCGAATTGGTGTGGAGGTGGAAAATACGTTATTTGACTCAATAATAAACCTTTTTAAATGATTCAAAATCCCGTGAAGGGTCTCTTTTAATGGATAATGACTCTAATGACTCAAAATAAATCCTAGAAGTCCTCAATAGGGACTTTGACCTAAAACATGATGACCCAAGCATGAAATCCATGCTTGAATAAGTCATAATAATAATAATAATAAAATTCTTTTTCATTCTTTTGATAAATACCTTTCATTATTACTTAAATACAATTATGAAGATCGAGCCTAGTTACATTCTTCAATAGTCCTGACATCACCCTTTCAATCTTCTTGGGACAAAAATCCCCTCTATTAGCTGTCGGTGCTCCTTTTGAATATGTTGGGGTGAATTCAGCTTGGGGTGATATCACTTCCACATCATGTTTATGTCATACTCTCCACATGTCCTCCTTTGGGAGTGCCACATGTGATTCACTTTTATCCCATTTGAATTTTCCAAATGACCAATTTCGAGTGCCACATGTCACGCCACTTCACCCTTTCAACCACGCCATCTTCCATTCTATCTTCTATCCCACCAAGGGTTTGACCCCTTGAAAATCCCCTTTTCTTTGTTATAAGTTAGTTTGATTATTTTGGGATTATTTCATTGTTTTACGAAAAAATCTATAAATTTGGCATTCGTGGCCTTTTAGCCTTCCCTTCCATTTCCATTCGATAGCTGTAAGGACATGGGGAATAAACGATCCTAATTAAAATTGTTGGAAATACTGAGAGGGGGTGAATTTGTATTTCACTTCAATTAATTCATTCTTTTAAGCTTCACAAAGCATTAGTTATCATTAGCATCAGACAAAACATAAATCAACAACACCATTCAACAATGAACAATATCATATACAACAGACACAAGATTTTAGGTGGAAATCATTCCGGGAGAAAAAACGATCAAACACTTATTAATATTTGTCTTAAATAATTTACATTAAGTTTTCAACTCCAACTAAAGGAGGCTCCAACGCCTTGGTTTACATGTTGCAACCTGAAGGATGCTCCAATGCCCTGGTTTAGAGGCTCTAGCTGGAAGGATGCTCCAACACCCTAGTTTATAGGCCTCAACTTGTTTTATGCTCCAACGCCCTATGCAGGCTCCAACCTACCTTAACACTATGGTACCACCCTAATAAACTGACGAACCATGTTTCACAATTTTCAGGCTGAATCCACCTATGCTTGATATCAATAAAAAAATAACTACAATACAATCTGCAATTAAATCTTCCTCTGCCTAATCTATGTCAACATGTTTGCACAACAATACTAGTTATGTTCATTACATAAACATTTCTCAATCACTGCTCAACATCTTTTCTTACAAAACAAGTTTCTCTCAAAAAATTCAAACTATATCTAGAATAGAGCAGTTCAGTACTGCTTACCATACACATCAATTGATAGACCGTAGTAGTATTGTATCAAAATCATAGCCGCAATCATCTGCGTTGTCTTTGCTCAAGCTATTAATTCACATTTTCGTCTCATCAAATGTATAGTGTTGTAAACCATACTAGTAATGTGTGTACATCAACATTCTCGCACACAAACAATGCGTCTCACTGTCAAGAAACAACCCAAACCCTAAATATGATCTTTATTAGACAAGCCCTAAGCAAATGAAATCTTTCAAAAAAATATTCAATATACATTTAGTATCACCATCATTTAGTATTGCTAGTTCAACAATTATGCAACAAATAACAATTATATGAGCCTTAACTCAACATCATTTAGTATTGCTAGTTCAACAATTACACAACAAATAACAATTATATGAGCCCTAACGCGACATTTTTGGCTCATCATCATGATTAGCATCATTGTATCCCTATCACTTAAACCATCAACGCGCTCTTTGTCATTTGCTTGTACTTGTACAACCTCAACAACTCTGCTCAACATTATCAACAAGATAAATCAAACTTTGCCCTCATATTCTCACTAATAAACATACATACATCATTTTCATAAGAAACAACTTGATACATGTAACATCACATACTTTGACAAGTGTTATGACTCAATACTCACTCAGTCTATAGCCTCATAACAAATTACATGTATTCAACAATCTAACCAACAAAAACAATTACAGGGCTTCTATTTTGCGTTAAAGTGTCTAGACACTACCCAATATTTGCAATCAAGATATATACATGCTCCCGTGCTCAAAAGGATTAATAGAACATACTTGTCTTAAACAACTACACCCATTTACTATCCATAACTCAATTTTTACTTGTAATATGATGAACATACAACACCCTGCGATTATGTGCCTCTCAACTAGAACATAAGTAAAAAGACCAAAAATTGCAAAATATGGTAATTTGGGTGACTCTTGAGCATTTTTTAAATGCCAGTGATAAGAACATGAAAGGAAGCCATGCTTCTATAGGTTTCCTTCATCTGATTTGATGCCACTTTAGTCATCCTCTACCAGCTTAAGTGCCACCTCACCCTCTTTCAATTCGAGCCAAGGATTTGATAGTAGACAATGAATATAGGCAACCAAATCTTGCAATGTTGAAAATTATTTCAGAATCAATTCACAGAGATAGGAAATATATTTCAAAGTTGGATCCAGAACCATACGAAACAAAAAATTATGATCATGGTTTCATTGAACCAGAAACATGATTATCCCTTGGATACCTCTATGCACACTCTTTGAAATGAAATTTAGTTGCGGCCAAACACGTTATAAGACTTCAAAATTCTGCGACATTCAACAAATTTGCAAATGTTATGTATGAAACAAACCAATCGTGCCACAGTCTGTGAGTTTCGCTTATGTGGGTGATTCAATTATGAATTTCATTCGATAAGTAATGACGTGCACTGTAAAAATGAGATTTATGAATCTTTCACATCACATACACAATTGATTGCCATTGAATTCAAAAAAGTCGCAACAGAAATAGAACAAAACAAAATGACCTCCAACGCTCAAAGAGCTTCTTGATGGAAACACCAGTAAACTTACTAACATTTATCTGAGCATTGTAACCAAATCAAATATTTGTTATCGAATCATCAGACTAAGTCGTTGTTGACTGACATACATACAGCTTGAGTGGGCCTAATGGTTAAGAGCATGTGTTTCCTCCTAAGAGGTCACAGGTTCAATACCAGAGGGGGGTAGAGTATGTATGCCTTCGTAGACTTAGCAGTCAAATCGCTGCGCGGAGGTGGGTCCCTTGTCCCACAAAAAGGTCTCATACACCAATTTGGTGTCTGGCTTGGCTGTGACCTTAAAAATGGATATTATTATTATTATTATTATTATTAACAGAACAAAAGAAATTTCTTGCTAAAAAAATTCTCAAGGATGATTATAGAGATTTTCCACCTTCACACCGATTGAATAAGAGTTCGCTGAATATATAGTTTTTCTTGGGTTGGCTAATGCGAAATACAAACCATCAACCATATAAATTCAAAACCAGAGTCATGAAAATGTGGCAAGGTTGGTCTATATCACATAATTATCCGACTCGCAAAATAATAATGTTCCAAATCCTCATATATATATATTAAGATTATTTTCAGAAGTCGCAAATTATAAAGTCAATCTTATATTTATATTAATAATTATATATACTTGTCATTGGCATCGACGAAACCCAAAATAAAGAAACAACCATTGAGGTGCCCTAACTTTGAGTTGACATATCCCCAAAAGCGAGAGAAACTACTAGGAATGCAATCTGCGATTGGAAAAAAAAACAATGATAAATATCAATGATGAAGGTCTCTCGAGAAAATTCACTTACCATCATACTCAAAAGCTTCAACAAGTGTGGGGATTTTAGGGTTTTACAAAGCTTCTAGAGATTTGGAGCTTCAATCACTGCAACCCAAAAAAATATTAAGATCGTTCAAGAACTTACGTTTGCATCAATGACAATTCCATTCAACAATATTCCCCTTTGTCATTGATGGCAACACATACCCCCTTGATCACTGCTCCTCCTCACTCCATGCTTATAATATTCTCCCTTTCTTGATTTCTCTCCCCCTTTGACATGAATGGCAAAGGGTTACTCCCCCTAACAAGTTGCCTACTTTTATTTTCATGTAACATACCAATTCTCCCCATGACAAAATGGCATCCTCTCTTTTGCAATAGATTGCTTCTCTCTCCCTGGCATGCTATTCTTTTCACAACTTACCACAATTGAGATATTTTGCAATTCTACCCTAAACACCTGTTATTATTTAAACTGAATAATCTGCCCACAACATTGATGACTACTTCACTTCTACCATATGACAACCTATCAAGGAAAGATCTTCAAAATTACAACCACTGCTATAAATATTCCACCTCTTCAACATTCACTGGATAGGGGGTCATCAAATTGGATTCTTCATAATAACATATGAACCAACTCTTCGACCAGATCATCCTGAACCATGTCACCACCCATTACAGATTCATATGATATTTTGACCTTACAAAACCTGAAAGCATGGCTGCAAATATTTTTTCATTCACTTGATCTTATTCCTTTTGCTTTCTTCTCCAAACATTCTTGTACCTAGTGTTAGGGTTATCTTGGTTATCTTTCAGGGAAGGTTTTGTATTTTAATTTTAATTGCTATCTATATGCCCATAGTTATGGAATTTGTACCATTCAATGTTGGGCATGAATAATGGAGCAAACAACATATGATTTCCATTAGCAAAGTCATCTTGAGACATATTTTCGATATTGCAAACTTTCTTCTATGGTTTTGATAATGATTTTGCTACTCATACCTGTCATACATTGCAATCGAGAACACGGATAAAAAAGGATTGTAACTCCTCCAAGAAGAAAGATCTCATCCAGGTACCCTAGCACATTTTCAACATTACTCTTTGTAATTTGCTTGTACTTGTACAACCTAAATAGCTCTGCTCAACATTCTCAGCCACATAAATCAAACTCTGCCCTCGTATTTTTCACTCAGCAACATACATACATCAATTTCATAAGAAACGAATTGATACATGCAACACCACATACTCTGGCAAGTGTCGTGACTCAATACTCAATCTATAGCCTCATAGCAACTTACATGAATTCAATAATACGACGAACAAAAACAATTATAGGGCTTCTATTTTTGTGTTAAAGTGTATAGACATTGCCTAATATTTGTAATAAACTTATAAAGATATATATACATTGAGATTTGGTTGGCGTCAAACAAATTATGAGACTTCAAAATTCTGTGATAGTTTAACAAATTTTCCAATGTTATGTATGCAACAAAGAAAATGTGTCGCGGTCTATGAGTTCCACATATGTAGTTGATTCAATTGTGATTTTCATCCGATGTGAAATGACGTGTATTATAGAACAAGGGAGTTACGAATCTTTCACATCACACATGCAACTAAATGCCACTGAACTCCGCAAAACTCGTAGCAGAAATAAAGCAAAAGAGAATTCTCTCCAACACTTGATGAACTTATTTATGGAAACACCAATCAACTTAGTAACGTTTTCCAGAGCATTGTAACCAAACCAAATTTGTTTTATCAAATCATCACACTAGGCAAGATTAGTAGTTGTTTGTTGACCGACGCAAACCAGAACAATAGGAATTTCTCGCTCAAAAATTCTCGAGGATTACAAAGATTTTTCACCTCCACACCGATTGAATATGAGTTTGATAAAGATATGGTTTTTCATGGGCCAGTTCATGTGGACTACAAACCATCAAACATATAAAAAAACCCAAAGTCATTAAAATTTGTTCAAGGCCGACCATTGGTTATGCCAAATTATTTGGGGGTTACAAAAATATAATGTCCATATGGTACGCTATTTGAACCATATTTTCTTGAAATTTTCATTGTAAAAACTTGAAATAAAGAAATACCGCATGCGTTTAGAAGCCTTGATTTTGAGTTAATATATCTCCACAACCTAAAGGAACCACCTGGCATGCAACCTGCAATTGAAAATAGCACGACGATAAATATCAAATGATGAAGGCCTCCAAAGAAAATTCATTGACTTTCATCCTCAAAAGCTTCAACAAGTGGAGGGCTTTTAAGGTTTTCCAGAGCTTTTAGAGATTTGGAGCTTTAATCACTACAACCCAGACAAATATTAAGAGAATTCAAAAGCCGACATTGTAATCAATGACAACTCATTTGGAGAAGGCAAAGAAACGGAAAGATACCTTGTCAAGCCACCTTGAAAAAAGGCACAAGAGATTGAACAAAATTGAAGCAAAGATTGGTCAATACAAGGAAGAGGTCTCCTCCCTTAGATCACAACTAGAAGAAGAAAGGAAACAAGCATAGGGAGATGAGAACGCAATGGAAGCATTGGCATTCATAGAAGGACAAGTTGATAAAATAGAAAAGGAGAGAAACACCATGACATGCCAACTAGAAGAGAAGGATGATAACATCATCAATTTAAGAGCACAAATCATCTCACTTAAGGCCCAATCATGTGAAGCAACCAAGATGAAGGAAGAAATGGAGATCATACTCTCAAAGAAGGATGAAGAATGCAAGAAAATGAAGGAAGACATTGTCTTTCTTAAAGAGGAAGTTGATTTGTTGAATAATAACTTGATGAGTTCTCAAACCCTAGATGACATCCTAACTCATCAAAGTCTCCCCTTGATAAATCGGGCCTTGGCTATGCAAGTGAATCCTCAAGCAAGAAGGAAAATGCTTCAAACAACAAGGATGTGAGCAAGCTAGGAAGAAATGTTGATGCTCCTAGCAAAGGCAAGACTCAAGTTGACATTGGAAGAAATCCTACTCCAAGAAGAAATGCAGATGGTGTCAAGGATGCAAGAAGTAATACTTATCATCAAAGGATCCCAAGGAAAAAAGACTTCAGAAGTACATAAAGGAAACCTTCTTCTCTCAGGTACCAAAGTATATTTCTTGTTTATTGCTATTCTTGTACAAACTTTAGGCACATGGCAAAAGATTGTAGGGCATATCTCAAAGACATATTTAATGGTCCCTGTCAATCTTCGAGAAGCAATTTTGCAAGAAGTCTTGAATTCTTTCTCATGAACAACATAGAGTGCTCCAAGTGTCATAACATTGGACATATGGCACGTGATTGTAACTTGACTTGGGCCCCTACACAAGCTTTCCAATTGTGCCAGAGAAGAAAATTACACAAGTGTGGAGAAGGAAGCAAATTGAATCCAGGAGTCCCTTGAACACTCCAGCCAACAACACATGTTATTGACCTGATGAAGTTATCCTTAATATTCCAAGTATTTGATGGGGAGACTCTGCCAAAAGGAAGACCATGCATACAGTTAGGGGGAGGTTATGATGATTAAGCATTCTTGCAGAAGCCATCCATGAATGGGCCTTATGAAATCCTTTGATGATCTATATTGACAATCATTATTTGATAAATCATTTCTCAGGAACACTCCATTGAAGAACATGATCTCTTATCTATCCAATGGAATATTGTTGAAGATGTCTTCCACTTGATCACTAAGCAAGTAATCTTTCATGAGCTAGAGGAGGTTGTGCAGACAGGGGGAGTTGGTTCATCACATAAAGGAATGTAAGCACATCTATCATGAACCACAATGCCAGAAAGAAGAGCATCCTGACAGGGGGAGTAACATACCCATGAAGAACTAATATTGATGAAGAAAAGAAGCAACTTGACAAGGGGAGTACTTGGGCACCCCATTCTCATTTGATGTCAAAGGGGGAGAGAATGTTGGAAGGGAAAGAATATTGCCATCAATGACAATATTTATCAGTTAAGTAAATTAGCCAGGATAAGTATTATTTCCCTTCCAACATTCTCTCCCCCTTTGACATTAATGGAAAACAGGGTGCCCAGGTACTCCTCTTGTCAAGTTGCTTATTTTCTTCATCAATAGTAGTTCTTCATGGTTATGCTACTCCCCCTGTCACGGTGCTCTTCTTTCTTGCATTGTGGTTCAGGATAGATGTGCTTACATTCCTTTATGTGATGAACCAACTCCCCCTGTTTGCAAAACGTCCTCTATCTCAAGAAAGATTATCTGCTTAGTGATAAAGTGGAAGACATCTTTAACAACAGTCCATTGGATAGATAAGAGATCATGTTCTTCCATGGAGTGTTCCTGAGAAATGATCTATCAAAGAATGATTGTCAGTATAGATCATCAAGGATTTCATAAGGCCCATTCATGGATGGATTCTACAAGAATTCTTAATCATCATAAGCTCCCCCTAACTATATGCATGGTCTTCCTTTTGGTAGAGTCTCCCCATAAAATACATGGAATATCAAGGATAACTTCATCAGGTCAACAACATGTGTTGTTGGCTGGAGTGTTCAAGAGACTTCTTGATTAAAATTGCTTCTTTCTCCATACTTGTGTAATTTTCTTCTCTGGCACAGTTCTAGCTTGTGTAGGGGACCAAGTCAAGTTACAATCATGTGCCATATGTCCAATGTTATGACACTTGAAGCACTCTATTTTGTTCATGAATAAGAATTCATGACTTCTTGCAAAATTGCTTCTCGAAGATTGACGGGGACCATTAAATATGTCTTTGTGATATGCCCTACAATATTTTTCCATGTGCCCAAATTTTGTACAAGAATAGCAATAACCAAGAAATATACTTTGGTATATGGGAGAAGAAGGTTTCCTTGATGTACTTCTGAATTCTTTTTGCCTTGGAATCCTTTGATGATAACTATTGCTTCTTGCATCCTTGACACCATATGCAATTCTTCTTGGAGTAGGATTTCTTCCAATGTCAACTTGACTATTGCCTTTGCTGGGAGCATCAACATTTCTTCCTGGCTTCCTCACATTGCTGTTTTTTGAATCATTTTCCTTCTTTCTTGAGGATTAACCTGCATAGCCAATGCCTGATTTATCAAGGGGGGACCTTTGATGACTTAGGATGTCATCTAGGGTTTGATAACTCATCAAGTTCTTATTCTGAAAATTCAACTTCCTCATCCTTCTTTGAGAGTATGATCTCCATTTCTTCCTTCATCTTGGTTGCTTCACATGATTGGGCCTTAAGTGAGATGATTTCTGCTCTTAACTTGATGATGTCATCATCCTTCTCTTCTAGATGGCATGTCATGGTGTTTCTCTCCTTTTTTATTTTATCAACTTGTCCTTCTATGAATGCCAATGCTTCCATTGCCTTCTCAACTCCATGTGTTTGTTTCCTTTCTTCTTCTAGTTGTGATCTAAGGGAGGAGACCTCTTCCTTGTATTGACCAATCTCTGCTTCAAGTTTGTTCAAGCTCTTGTGCCTTTGTTCAAGGTGGTTTGACAAGGTATCTTCCCATTTCTTTGCCTTATCCAATTGATTTGTCATGGATATGACTTCTTCATGATGCTTTCTCTTGTTTTGATAAAATTCTTCCTTAATCTTGATGAGCTTCTCATCTCTTTCTTGTACTTGAAGCTTGACAATGTCAACTTCCTTCCTTATCTTTTCGTAGTCACCAACTTGTGCTTTCTTCTTAAGTTCATCAACTTCATTTTTCGAATTGTTAATCTCTTCTATGGAAACCATAAGTTTAGTGAGGAGATCTTCTTCAAAATCTTCTTCATTTTTTTCATCCTCTAGGTCTTTTTTAGCCTTGATGTTATCACTTTTATCTTCAGCTTCCTTGATGGGCTCTAGATTTCCTTCTTGTTTTCCATCATTTTCTTGACTAGAGATCATTGTCAGCGCTCCTTTTGAGTGAAGATCATGAAGTTTATCCCATTTGCCTTTTGATGATGAACATTTTTCAAAATTGGCCCTTATAGAATCAAGTAGCCCATTCAAGATTTCTTTCATTGTTCTTGTATTATGTTCCTTGGATTCTCCATCCATCATGCTATCAAAAATCATTGATTTCCAGACTTCGATGCCTTGAGTGTTCAAGAAATTCCTCATTCTTTCCTCTTATATATCAAAGTTTCCATTGAACAACGGAGCCTTCACAAATTGATTGACTTCAATTTTAGTGGCTGAGGGAGACACATCTTTAGGAGGATTGGATACTTTCTTCCTTAGCTTCGCCATTTGTGTACTAATGATCAACCTTCAAGCTGTTAGGATTTGAATGAAGGTACTGGCTCTAATACCAATTGTTGGAAATACTGAGGGGGGGGTGAATCAACATTCCCTTTCAATTGTTATTTTTACCAATTAGATCACTTATATTTAGAACACAAAATGAACAATAAGAATAAATATGTTTATTAATCTCAATAAATCAAGTACAATATTTGTGTAGGGCTTTAACCCTAGATGAAGACACCAATATTCAATCTCCTAGGCTCCAACCTGTATTTTTCCAAGCACCAACTTGGACTTCCCAAGGCTCCAACCTTGTCACTTTGAGGCACCAACCTCTAGGGCTCCAACCCTATTACTGGCACAAGCACCAACCTGGTCACTTGAGGACTCTTATCCTCTAGGGATCCAACCATATCTTCCAAGGCACCAACCTTGTGTCTTTAAGGCTCCAACCTCTTGGGCTCTAACCCTTAACTTTACTTCATCAAGATATGTTTGGTTATACTTCATGGCTCCCAATGTCTTCTTCAACGAGCTGTGACAATCTTCAACTACACCTTCACTTAGTCTCCACATCACATCATCAATGACAACCTTGTTCTTCACATGAAGGTGTCACCATTGCTCTTCATGTTACCCAAACAAAACTTCTTCAAGTTCACCTCATGATGGATTCAATGCATCATGGTCTTCAATGATCTCCACAAATCTTCAATATTCTACTTCACAAAGTTCTCCAACTCTGACCTATTATGTTATCAAGAGAAGACTTCAACAAGCTCTATTTGTCCAATGGTAATCAATAGCAGGTGAATCAGAATTGTGATCAAATGAATGAGCGAAGAGATCACGACAACCACGATCAGAAAATTCGAGATGTACATCGTCATCCTCATGATATGAAGAATCATACAGAGAGGTTGATGAGAAACAAAAAATTTCACCCTCTCAATTTCCAGAAAGGAAAGATGAAATATTCAGGAAGAAAGATTTGTCCTCTCCACATTCAAATGACATACTTACATGCTATGTGTTCTCTGAATGATCACAAGTAGAAACATACATGGATGAATTTTCACAAGAAAAAATCAGAAATGGCAGAATCACAAAAGATTTGAGGATAAAGAGCATGAGGCGCAGATAGAAGGAGTTTGTCCTTCACCATGGCTTCTTCATCAGGTTCCCACGCATACTCCTAAAAAATGATAGCGTAGGTTGGCTACTCAACACCAACTCCATCAACAACTTCATCCTCGTGAACAACAAATGTGGAATCCGAAACGGATGAACACAACACACCAAAATCCAGAGGATCAAAGGAACCAGAGGACGAAGGTTGAGAGAATGAGAACATGTGACAACCATTAGGGTTGAAGCCGAAATATGCATAGATATCCAGAGCAGGTGGGGTGGGAGGAGGTTTCAGTTCAATAGATTTGTTTGCAACTTTTCCCACCTCGTCCTACGGCACTAGAATTGTTTGATGAGAGGAGGACGAAAGGTCACTTGTGACAACAACCTTGTTTGTCTTAGATTTGGAAGCTCCAACACTGAGGTATGCTGGGAGGGGTTCGAATGATTCTAACTCATGTGGATTCTCAGATATGTGAAGAAGATACTGAAATATTTCTCTGAGAAATTTCCAATGAACTCCATCTTCAAGGATTTGAAAAGCAAGATTACAGAAGTGTTTCCAAAATTGTGCAACAGATTCATCAAGTGTTTTTCGTAATTTTAAGATTTTTTATGAAGTGATTTACGGTCATAACGAAAGAAATCATTTCCTAACTCTCTGATCATGTGATTAAAAGAGTGAGTAGAGGTTGCGGGCAATATGAGACACCATTACTGAACATGTCACCCGAACATGTAAGCAAACAACCCACAGGAAATTTCATCTGAGGGGACTTCATTCATGTCACAAAAACCCAAAAAGGAAACTTTGTGTCTTAACAAGGCTATTCCACCCTCAACATTATATTTGATTCGTGAAAAGTCATTGATGACATCCTCCACCACTTCATAATCATGTGCATGAGAAAAACATGATAAAGTTGAGATTGTGATGTAAGTCATGAATGAGGTGCAGCAGTTCAAAGAAGACTTTGAGGGCTCAGCTTGTCATATGGCCCTCCATCTAGCACCAGAAATTTTGACAGTGTTGTATCCACCAACATTCAAGGGGATCTCCCCGATAAGAAGTCCCAACAAGTCCTCAGACCATTTGGAGTAGGAGTCCCATTAGTGGGTGTTAATGTAGTGCCTTGACCATGATAGCGTGCAGAGGTAAGTATGATAGCTTTGGTCAGAAGCAAGTGCACGACCTTGCAGTGATTCAAGTGAGATGCATGGGGGTTCTAACACATGGACGGGAAAAGGAAGTGTGCCCAATATAAGCATGTAATAGTACACAATCTGAAAGGAACACATGAGCAGAATGACATCACAAGCTGGAAGCGGAATAGTCCACAAACCAAAGTGATGGGATAATCCAACAACACACTTTCAACAAGATTCTTACAATTGCATATCTTTCATAAGAAAATGCATAAGTTAAACAGCATACATTACTAAAGCAACCTGAATAGTCCAACTACAATAACAACATATGCATGAAAACTTTTTGGCTCAGTTATATTATTATTAAGTGAAAGTTCCATCCATACATACACCATTGATAGCCACTGGCCCCAATAGTGGAACATTACAGTCAACATCTCCTTCTCATCCAAAGAAGTATACTCACTCTATGATGTGGAGAAGCCAAGGCTCGCCATAATACTCTCCAAGCCTTCTCTAAGCCAAAGCCTAGCCAAAAGCTTGGCTCCCAAAAGCCTTTTATAAGAGTTATGAGGTTATATTTATAACAAAGGGTAGGGTGACCCTTGACATTCCCCTTTGACTCTTTTACTACCTCATGACTCTTCAACTCCTTTACAAATAACTCTTTACATTACATAGTGACTATTCACATTCCACTAATTATACTTGGAATTTTACTTACAACATATTTACAAATAATATACAAGTTCCACATATACCCATGTGGGTCAAAATAAGCTAGAGTCGAACTGAGAAGACAAACACTAAGACTCAGAAGTTTGGGTAAAGACCAACTCATCAACATCTTCTTGATGATCTTTGGTGACGAACTGATGCCAAGCTTGATACTCCGCTATGGTGTCCCCATATTGTTTGATGATGATATTATGGAAACAGACCCTTGCCTCCATGGCTTCTAGGTATATGGTCCTGGAACCTTTGTCCAACTCATCTTGAAGCATGCGTAGCATTGTCCTAAGTATGGCGGGACCATCGACGTACCTCTGCATGTTTTTTGCACTAAGATACAAGTCATCATTGGTGGCCTCTCACATCAACTGCTTCATGTACATGTCGACCTCCAGTCGGACTTTGTTCTTCTCAATGGCTTGGTTGAGGGAACTAATTGAAAGGATCATGTGTTTCCTCACCATGACATCCAGACTCTTGAACAACCATGCATAGGAAGCCTCGCTACTGATGAGTGGAGGGATTTTCTCATAGTTTTGGATCAACATACAGATTCGTGTTTCATCTAGCTCTACCTACAGCTTCATGATATTATGCAAGTAAAGCAAGGCTCGCTTGTATCTCATTATCCATTCATGTACGTGTGTGATAACAATCTTGATGCAACACTGTTGATAACCATATAAATGGGCAATTGCCTTGTGCACGGTGAAAAATTCATCATAAAGTTTCTGCATGGCTTTCTCAAGAGTCGATACTTTAGCAAGGATCACTTTCATCATTTCTGCCATAGCAAATCCTGCGGCTTTTTCTGCTCTCTTCCTGGCCACTTGCAAGTCCTTTTCCATCCGATCATTTTCTACTATCAACAACTTTACACTTGAGCTCGTGGCTTCTACATAAGCCTTAGTGGCATCGGCCATTGCAGTTGGTTGCTTTCCAACATCTGAAAATATCACCCTTTCCTTCATAAATGTAGGTGATGAGTCATCATCTGAGGAATGCTTTCTCCACACTTGTACAATACTTTGTTGCAACTCATCAAAGGATATATTGTACACATCCATCCTCGGATCATCATCAAGGAGGAAACCCTCTCCTTGCTTAGGAGGAAAACCTCTCCTTGCTTGCTCGGGATTGGTTCTGATACTGGAGGTGGTGAAGACTACAGGGCGACCTCAGATACTCTTGAAATGAGGTCGGTATCTTGATACTATGGCTCCTGTGCCAACTCCATATCCTTCTCATCAACCATTTGCTCAATTTTCGGAGAAATTTCCCAATCCTGCAACTGCTCACTTTCTTGTTCTTCTGCTGGTTGTGTTGATTCCTCAACCTATATTGGTGCAGTTTTCTCCGTCATTGCACATTTCCCTTCTTCATGTTTTTGTTTTTTCTTCACTTATCTCTCTCTCCTTCTTATCTCCCACTCTTCTTTCAACCTCTTCACTATTTCCTGCAACTTCCTTTCTACTTCCTCCAACCCTTTCTTTTCTCTATTCCTTCGCTCTGCTCTCTTTATGCGTTGTTGCCTCTTCGCCTCCCCTGCCAAAGTTGCTTTCTCAATGAGAGTATCTTCTTTGAACTTGTAGCTTTTCTCAGCCTCAGGGTTCTCGACAATATTCCTCTTTCCTTTGTCCTGCGGTGGTTTGTTGCTCATTGTTGTTGTTGTTGTTGTCGCTTCCTGTGGTGTTGTTGCCTGCAGAGCAACTTTCCATTCTATAGCCATACTTACAAGTTAATTGAGATTGGATAAGTTGTAACAGTAACTCCAACGATCTTTCTTTTCCCAATGAAATGCCTGGTGGATGCATAGATAATACACCTTCACACAGTGGTTCTTGCATATACAATGTGGATCATACGGATTATAGTCCTTGGTGCTAAACTCAAATACTTATAATTCCTTGGCCTTGGCATATGCATCCTTTAAGATCTTGATATCGTACAATCTAATACGCAAAGGAAGAGCAAGCCATGGTGCCTTCTTCCTCCTATGCATTCCTACTGATAACCCACATCCTAATGAAGGTGCCACCAGGCTGCAATGTTGAATAGTGCCTCCTATGCTTCTCGCGACATGAATGGTGGATCATATTCAAATGTCAACTTGTAAACTGGAATGATGAAGTGGTCAGATAGCCTTGCCATGATTCCTAGATAGCTACACTTGGAAATCAACTTGCAATAAATATTCACAGCATTTTCTGATAGTGTCCATGTCCAACCCATGCTAGGAAACTAATGTTGGGCACAAATTGGATCGAATAGGTACACACACATATAGAATCTTGCTTTCTCATCCTTAAACAAATTATGGGAATTAGTCACTTGCACTTTTAGTTGAAGAGCCAACAAATCCGACTAGTTGAATGGTCTTCCTTCATTTTCCAACTGGTCCAACATAACCACCCAGCTTTGTGAAAAGGTCTCTGTGATCTCTTGACCATACAATCGACATGCAAAGATGACAAAGATTTTGTAGGCCTTTCTGAGTGACTTAGTCTTGTAAACATGACTTGTTGTCTCTCTGAACTCCAACGACTCTTTCACCCAATTCTTTATGATGTCTCTAGAGTTCACATTGATGTAGGGAGCATAGAAAAGTGCATCCATATGTTTCATTATTTGTGGGAATTGATACATCTGATGATAGTTTTTCGTCCTGAAGGTAACAAGTTGTATTCCATTGGCACTTCTCAATGTCATCGTCTCAGGATCTGTATGTAAGACAATCCAGTGAATGATGTTTGCACATGGGAGGGCAAGGTACCTGCATGCAACCTTATGAAAGCATGACCGGTGGATGTTGACATAGACCTACTGATCTTCCAGATCTTCCTTAAGTTCCCTACAAAGATGTTCTTTATTTCCTGTCATGTTATCTTCATTCCCTTCTCTATGAGAAATTGTGTGTCTGCATAGACTGGCAATTTTACTAACACCTATTCAACTGCTTCTCCAGTGCTACTCTCGACAGTGTCCTTTTATGCAACTTTCTTGGAAGCCATGTTACCTATACTACTGGAGAGCTGCTAAAAAACTGATGTTCTTGGAGGTAGATAGGACACTCATGGCATGAAAATGCTATCTTGAAATCGAAATCACTTCAAGAACAAATCAAGAAACAAACGAGACAATTATGGGAAGGATTGTGCAATCCTAGCTCTCAGAGGTGACTCAATGTCAGTTGGATATGCACATTACAAATTCCCAACTACCATTGGGGAGGTGATGATGACTGGAACTGCATATTGCGTAGTTCAATATGGCTTAATGCTAGCTGGGACTGCGCATTATGCAATCTCAGTGGGAAAGACTTCAGGACTGGCTCTTGGAACTGCACATTGCACAATTTGATCTAAGCCTTGGTAGCCTACGCTCAATTCCTGAAGCTAAGGTAGAGCCTTAAGATCCATAAATGCGCAGTGCATTCAAGGGAGGAGTAATATCCGGGCCAAGGAAGCCTGTATCTGCCCAAGCGCAACATGAAAACGAGCAGATATTGATGAGCCCCATAAATGGGTAACTATATGGGCTCATTCTGCCTATTATTTTCATTTAATCCACCATTCTCAATAGTTTTTTGCATGTTTTTGAATATATTTATGTCAATAGAGTGAATGGGGATAGTTACTTTGCCACATAGTCTAATGAGTGTTTATTGCAGATTTTTGGACATTTTTGGACAAGGACCAGACATTTATGAGTAGAATGATAGCCAAACTCGAGGAAACAAGGCTGAGGACTTATAGGAGGGGTGTATCCTTCATTAATGACCCCTTCCTCGAGTTCTCCATCAGCAGCTTGGAGTACAAAGGCCCACAATGATGATTCCAAGGGGTAGCCGAGCAAGTCTAGTAGGGCTGCTGTTATCTTCAGTTTTAGGCAGCCGAGTCCCTTAAGTTTAGGAGGATCGTTGGGAGTCCCCACTTGTATAAATAAGAAGGCTTCAAGCCTCAGTTGGTTAGCCATTTCATAGTCTATTTTTGCACTTTTGTGTAGCCTTGTACTCAGCTCATTTTCGAGCTCTTTCTGAAGACAGTTTTGTGATGTAACTGCTATTTTTTTATCAATGAAGATGAACCACGTTTTGAACCAGCACTTATAGTTTCTAGAGGGCTGAAGCTCTTGGGTTAGGGCCCAACCCAAGCTGCCTAGCACCTCCTTTGTGTATTTATATGCTTTTGCTTGCATTCATAAGATAATTTATGTTGTTTAGGTTAAATCTTGCTTTGTTAGATTATGTTGCTTTCGATGGTTAGAATAGTTGTTCTTTCTTCAAGTTGCTTAAGTAGTTTGCTACAGTAACAGAAAAAGATCCAAAAAAGCTACCAGCAGGTCTTGATTTCCTTTCTCCCTCCTTGGGACCATGATTTGAGGTCAAGGCACTACTGCTGCCACCAAAAACATTGTCTTTGCTCTTCCAATGCAATTGCTAGTGTGATATTTCGAGTTGGAGAAGTTGATATTAGTTTGGATTCACATGCTTAGATCCTTTCTTGTTCATTTACCATTTCTTTCTTGCATAATTGTCTGTTCATAAAGTTATGTTCAGCATTTCTCTGGTTTTAGGTCATATTTTAGGTTTAAATAGACAAAACTTTGTTTTTCAGTTCTTGTTGGGGTCAGTTTTGAGAAGTAAGTGTGCAGCTCACATGTAGAACATTCCAGCTTATCATTCCTCCATAGCACAACCTATACCAGTTCATCTCTCAAGATTTTCCCACTCATTTGCCACATTTCGCCAATCCGCCCTAATTTATGTGTTTTTCACAAAGTTGTTTTCTTGCCCTTTGAACAAATCCAACCATCTCCTTCATTCTTGATCTCCATTGACAGAGTCCTAGACCCCTCAATGTAGGAATTTACAGGGTAAGTTCCTCAGACAGAACACCAAAAGGACACCGCTCACAAACATATCACAGATCAATACACCAGTATTTTGACGTGGTTAAACCCTCAGAGAGGGAAACAGTCCACGGCCTGCGCCAACCTGGCTACTACAGGCAATTTATTAATAAAAGAATGAAAATTTACATAAGCTTCTCTCATGCACGGTGAACCTACAAATGACCCTCATGCGCTTTAAATAGAATTCATGGACCAATCGGGTGTCAAGCCACGGATCAAGTGTCGGTAATACCAAGGAGAGAATGAACCGTCGGATCACTACATATCGTGACCGTCGGATTGTAAGCTACAAAATGTACAACAGTAAAGAAACACACTTTACCTAACTCTATACCTAACTCTATACTAGACCAAGTTGAACTTAACTATTTCCTATGTGTCGGAATATCCTAACATCCCCCCTTAAGAACAACTTGGGATAGGATTGAAGGATTTACAAATATGACACAATAGGAGAACGAAGGAGGCACTAGAGCCTATCCCCCCTTAGTGACAACTTCCTGAACTCCAAGCATATATCGAAGTTTAGTGAACTTCGCCTCTGTGAGAGCCTTTGTGAAGATGTCTGCAACCTGATCATCTGTTGAACAATATTGCACTTCAAGAACATGGTCATGAATGAGCTTTCTGATGAAGTGCATGTGTAGTTCAATGTGTTTGCTACGCTGATGCTAGACTGGATCTTTGCAAAGCTGAATGGCACTTTGATTACCACACCAAAGTGTAGTCGGATGCTGCTGCTCAAAGCCTAATTCTGATAGGATCTGACGAAGCCACAAGGCTTCCTTACTAGCTTCCACGGCACCACGATACTCTGCTTCTGCTGACGAAAGAGAAATGGCAGCCTGTTTCTTAAAAGCCCATGTAATAGGTCCTGAACCAAGAGTGAAGACATAACCGGCAGTAGACTTCCGATCATCAGGGTCACCAGCCCAATCAGAATCAGTGAAACAACTAATAGAGGAGTTGCTTTGGCACTGTAATGAATCCCAAACTGTATTATACCTCGAACATAACGAAGTATTCTTTTAGCTGCTTTCCAATGACTTTCACGGGGTTTTGCAAAAAACGAGCAACAAGGCCAACAGCAAAGGAAAGGTCAGGACGAGTATGGGTTAAATACAAGAGTTTTCCTACAAGTTGACGGTATAAGGTAGCATCAACTTCAGGAGAAGTACAAGAGACTGAAAGTTTGACTCCAGACTGAAAGGGAGAAGGAGCTGGCTTACAATCTTCCATGTGAAAATGACGAAGAATATCACAAGCATACTTGGACTGGGAAAGGGAAATACCCTCCTTGGATTGCAAGACATGAAGACCGAGAAAATAGTGTAAGTGTCCTAAGT
Source organism: Pinus taeda (assembly GCA_000404065.3). Lineage (NCBI taxonomy): Eukaryota > Viridiplantae > Streptophyta > Pinopsida > Pinales > Pinaceae > Pinus > Pinus taeda. Next base: position 107,310 of record APFE030342964.1, read on the forward strand.
CTGTCATTTCAAATTTCTTTTTAAGGCTGGACTTCACATGGTTTATAAGGTTGGGATCACTACCAGTAAGAATAAGATCATCAACATAAAGAACAAGGATGATAAGAGAGTTGCCCACTTTCTTGGTGTAGACAGTATTGTCAGAATAACACCTAGAAAAGCCAGATTCTAAAAGAAAGCTATCCATTTTGGCATACCAAGCCCGAGGAGCTTGCTTGAGACCATAAAGAGATTTCTTAAGTCGACATACAAGGCTGGAGTCTGTTTGGATGAAGCCAATGGGTTGTTCCATATAGATTTCTTCATGCAAGTCCCCATGCAAGAAGGCAGATTTAACATCCATCTGATGGACTTCCCATTTTAAAGAGGCAGCAAGGGAAAGAACAAGGCAGATAGAGTTCATTTTGGCAACAGGGGAGAAGGTTTCAGTGTAGTCAATGCCTTCAACCTGTGAAAAGCCCTTAGCAACAAGACGGGCTTTATGTTTATCAACTTTCCCATCTGGTCCATACTTGGTTCTGTAAACCCATTTACATTTAACAGGTTTGCGTCCCTTTGGTAGAGGAACAAGATCCCATGTATCATTTGCCAACAATGAATGATATTCTTCATTCATAGCTGCTTCCCAATGTGGATGGCCTGAAGCTTCTGCAAAAGTGTCAGGATCATGAATTACTGGAGCTTGAGCGAGTAAAGAAGAGGCTCTTTCAAACTGAGAACGTGTACGTCGCTGATCTGTAGGATCACCGGCAAGATCACCTGCTGCATCCCGAGTAGCACGGACCCATCTTGGAAGTTGAGCATCCTGAGAAGGTGG